>JACTOM010000025.1:1519565-1600119 GCA_015832385.1 Elymnias hypermnestra
AAAACATTTTAACGATGTAATTCGTATTAAAAAAATGTTAAAAAAAATGTTAATTCCGTGACTCTCTGAGGGACAGCGCATATACTAAACTAATATACATTTTTTATAAAAAGAAGGATCCTAAAAATTATGTTGTACTTGAAATTACTACTTTGTGTCCAATTGTAAATTTATTAAGTATTGTTTATATTTTATTCTAAAACTATTTAGTGAAATCAGTGTTCGAAGTGGAGGGGGCAGATTGTTCCAACACTTAGTAGCAAGATACTTAAAGCTGCCACGAAATGAAGCTGAGCCATGCTTGGGTACGTTCAACATATAAGCATGACATCTTGTTGTATATGCTACATTATCCTGGTGCGCCCAATGTAATCTCTTATATAAGTAGAGTGGTATTTGATATTTTATAATACCGAACAATAAAGTGGCAAAATGAAGCTGCCTTCGATAGTCCATCTTCAAACATCTGTTTCTATTTAAAAAGGGTGTAATATGGGACCGCGGTGGAATATTAAAACAATATCTCGCACATTTATGTTAGAATTCTTGTATTATCTTATGTTAGAATTCTTGTATTAAAACGATTTTCAAAATACAATTTTCAATCCTACATACGCGATCGGATTGAGTCATTATGAGTACATTTTATGTGAGCTTTTCGTTTTATAAGTGGACAGTGAAAGAAGAAATACGTATGGGTCCTTTTGTCATTTTTACTGCGGGCAGTCAAAAGGTTTTATGATTGAATTTATGTTAAAAAATCTCATTTAATTTTCGATATACCTTATATATATTGCTGAACCTTCATAGGTCATTATTATTTTAATGTTTTAACTTATTAACTCAATTTAGTAGAGTGGTAGGATGGATTGTTCAAATATTATGGCCTTAATCAAAGAAATAAACAATTTGGATGTTATTTTAAAACCTATTTAATGCTATAATATATTGTTTAAAAACATTTTTGCATATTCCATAATAAAATCTAAAGTATTATATTTTAATATAGCAAATTTGAAGTCGATATCAACATTAATAAAAATCGGCTTTGATTATGAATATTTCTCATATTTCACAATATATTTTTTAGCTTTGTGACAAGTTCCATTAAGTTCCTAATGGATTTCAATATAATTTTCAGTGAATTTTAGTCGGACTATGAACTGCAATATAACGTTTTAGCATAAAATATTTTTCAGTTTCACGTCATTGCGGGAGATCGTAATAGGATCGTAAAGATAATGGAATTATTTTTTCATCATTCATCCGTGAAACCGACAGGGGTCGTTATTTAATTATAAGGGAGAGAAAATTTTAGTCGATGTTTACCTATGTAGCAGCGAGACATTTGATTGAAGTTTAATAGAAAATTCTTTATCATTTGATTAATTTTGTTACATAAAATCTCGTGCAACATTTATTATCGAACACCTATGAAATGGCTTGACCAGTTTTCATGAAATTTTTTGTCTTTATTTGACAGGTGTAAGTAAGTAGGTGGTATAATTATCTTATGTCACAGTGTGTTATATCGAACTCTTCCAAAACGGCTTGATCGATTTTAATAATTTTTACATTATGTATTAGGTCTGAACAATTATCGTATTTTTCCTCCCCATACCCCCAAGTTTTTAATTTCGATATGAAGTTGCGCGGACTACCTAGTTTTACTAAAATGTTAAATAGATAGACTCTTTTTCGGGTCGTCGCTTCAACCGATGGACGTCCACTGCTGGACATAGGTCTCACGTAATGATATCCACAAGGCCCAATATTGCGCCGCCTGGTTCCAGCGGCTACCGGCGACCCTCTTTATGTTTTCAGTCCACCTTGTGGGGGGTCTGCCTATACTGCGCCTTCCGGTGCGGGGTTGCCACTCTAGCACCTTCGGGCCCCAACGTCCATCGGTCCGTCGGACTATGTTGCCCGGGCTATGTCGGCAACTTTGGTTCTGCTACGGATCTCCTCATTTCTGATTTGATCACATAGAGAAACTCCGAGCATACCCCTCTACATCGCATCGCTGAGTGACTCTGGACTTTCGTATGAGGCTCATAGTCAGCGACCATGATTCGGAGCCGTAGGTCATCACTGGCAACACGCACTGTTCGAAGAGCCTTGTCTTCAGACACTGAGGGATATCGGACGATAATGTCTGCCGTATTTCCTGAAAACTGCCCAACCGAGTTGGATTCGGCGGTTGACCTTCTTGTCGAAATTGGACCTACCTAGCTGCACTATGTGACCCAGGTATATGTACTCGTCGACGATTTGGAGTGCTGAGTTCTCAATGATGACTGGGTGGAGCGGAACATGAATATGTATGTATTGGGCTGGTAGAGAAATCTCTCCCGGAGATTCTTAGCACCCCCTGCCCCGCTGTTACCGAAACCGCTTCCAGAGCGGGGCTGTCGGGGACTGTGCGCCGTTGCTGCCTTGTTGTAATCATTTAGTGGATTTCCCAATAATCACCAGGCGGATTGGTGATCGCAGTGCTGACCCTCTCGCAACGATAACGCTGCTGCTCATTATCGGTCTGTGACATTCAGGTCAGTGGGGAATGGATATACCGCAATTTATCGGTCTTTTTGGGGTAACACGTTTTAATTTTTAATTCGTAAATAGTGGAAAGATTAGTCATCTATATTCATATCCGGACTTCTTAAACAGATTACATTAAAAGAAATCTTCAAATACGTGTGCTTTCAACAGATGTCGTAGCACATGTTTCGTAAAAACCAGTATGAATTAGTTAAATTTAAATTTAATAACATTTTATATACATCAAATGTTACTAGTTCAAATATGTATTTGAACTTATCCATTCAGGTTGTGACAAATACAGTATTTAATTGCGGCATTACCTGAGTAATTCGGGATGCCTTTGTTAATTCAAATAAAAAACACCTTAAGATGTTTCTTATAACATTAGCTATCTGCCAGTGAAAGTCTTGTCAAAATCGGTCAAGCTGTTTCCGAGATTTGCCGGAACAAACAAGGAGACAACTTTCCAATTTTATTTATATGTGTACGATATATTGGAAATTTGAACAAGATATTTAAATATACATACAGGGAGATAGTAAATGAGTAATAGAATTGACAAAACAATTGTGTGGTTTAATTGAACCATGATGCAAGTGACACTGCTGATGCAAGCTATAATGTGCTGCCATACTGGTCTTGGCTGTTCTGTTTAGCGCTTATTACTTTAGTTTAACTTCATGGCCGGCTGGCAAAGAAAAAAATCAGGCAATGTAAAAAAGGTTCCGTTTCCCATATCATTTTCAACTGTCCTAAAATTTCTCATCCCATATATGACATTATTCTTTCCACTATTCCTTTTCCTCTAAATGTTGAGTATTTGTTTACCCTTGTATATAGTCCTTGTTATATTTATTAAATGTTAAGGAAAAATTGCAAATATTTTTTGAGTGTTCACGTCTGTTGTATTATGTTGTTCCTAAACTTTTTTTTTTTTTCAGTGGTGGTGGTAAATGACTATAAGATGTCAACTATTCGTAGATTATCAAAATTTTGGTTTGCAATCACAGAAACGTACGTGCCTTCTCCAATTAACGTTATACTGGCGAAATTGTGGGTGCTTTCCCACACCAGTTTTAAAAAAGTAAATGTTGGTCTGAATACGTTTTACCCGAGGGTATTGCTTACAATCTTTGTCGTTTATTCGCAATAATCCTATATAGAGGCTGCGCGTGATCTTATTGACACTAAGCTGGGCTGTGTGTGGCGATCCATTATTCATTGCGTCCGACGTGGATACGGAAACCTACAGTTTTATTTCGATAATATACGTATACCCACAAAGTCTCGTAAATCATGTTGGGCCTACACTGATGAAAAGTGATTTTGATGGTCAGTTGTCTGCAGTTTTGTTTTACAAATGTCAACCATGTCATGACAAATACGATCAACATCCGGTCATTTATTACATAACTCTAAGTATTGTTCAACAAGCTTGAACTATTTGGGATTATTATTATATCGAAGGTCCCTATGTACAATGTCAATTTATATTTTGGACATTCTGACGTTTACGTCATTTCCATGATTATGTGCCACAATTTATCAACCTAGGTCATCGTTTTTTGCAGTGAAACTTGTTTAGGTAATTTTTTTACATATTGTCGTCACAAAGATTCTAATTCGTTTGAAGGTTAGGTAGGTTACTAATAACCTGTGGAATTTTAATTTGCCATTCGTCATAAAATATAAAATAAAAATATTTCATAAACTAACTTTTCTAAATTTAAGTTCAAAAAGAAAATTTAATTAATAATCTCTAATATTGTCGAAAAACACGTGGTATTTTTATTTACAATTCGTCATTTGAGATTTGAATTAATTTTCGACACTTATAATGACAATTAAATTCATTAAATTCCTAACATATCTTTCTTTTTCCCTCCCTCTTAGTCCCGGAAATCTAAAGTTTTGGATCTGTATGAATATAATCAAGACTTAAAAATTACATTGCCAAAGAAATTTCACTTTTGACATGTGTTCTTTGTACTTTTTTAAATCATATAGTTGTTAAAAATGATGTTACAATATTAAAAGCTATAATCGATACAAATGAAAAGTTATAAAAATTCATAAATAATTCTATAGAGATACAAAGTCAACAGAATATACAAAACGTAACTATGAGAGAAAGAGAGAAAAAATATGTGTTCACACCTCTTTCTTTTGCCCCTACAGTAATATAAGAAACGCAATTCTCTTTTTCTATCTTCACTAACTTATCTTTGACAGATTTTTGAAGAAAGTATGTATGGATTAAGAATGAATGATTTACTCATCAAATGTTTACTCTACGCTGATGATCAAGTAATACTTGCGTCATCCGCTAACGAGCTTCAGGAGCTGTTAAATATTATGAATGAAGCTTTGAAAGGGAAAGGAATGAAAGTGAATGTAAACAAAACGAAAGTTATGCTTTTTGAACGAGATGAATCTATGATGAATGGCAATATTTTGATAGATGGGGAACAAGTGGAAGAGGTGAAAGAATTTGTATACTTGGGATCTAAATTTACAAAAGATGGAACATGTGAAAGTGATATCGAAAGGAGAGTGAATGCAGGGAATATGGTAAATGGTGCTCTGCATGCTTTTATGAATAGCCAGATGGTGTCTCAAAGGGCTAGACTGGCAGTGCATGCTGGAGTGTTGGTGCCAACACTTATGTATGGTAGTGAAAGTTGGGTATGGCAGAAGAATCACAAAAGTAAAATAAATGCGGTAGAGATGAGAGCGTTGAGAAGCATGAGTGGATTAAAACTGAGTGACAGAGTAAGAAATAGTGTGATAAGAGAACGTTGTGGTATAAAAGAAGACGTAGTGACTAAAATTGAGAAAGGTATGCTTAGATGGTTTGGGCATGTAGAGAGAATGAATGAAAGGAGACTGACAAAAAGGATTTATGAGTCAAGAGTGAATGCGAAAGTTGGAAGGGGAAGACCGAGGCGAACGTTCCTGGACCAAATCCAGGACATTTTAAATAAGGGCCAGGTCAAGAGTACTCTAAACCGACGAACTTGTATGAAAGGTTTAATGAGAATGAAAGAAGCGAAGGAGATATGCAAGGATCTTGGCAAGTGGAAGGATGTTGTCTCTGTCTACCCCTATGGGAATGAGGCGTGATGCTATGTATGTATGTACTAACTTATCTTCTCTCAACTTTTATTCGCCTTGGCCGATTGCAGTTTTTGTAACGCTCTCGATACGCATTCACCAGCTCACTCTTCAAGTCAAGCGTGAATAAAGAATACTTCAACATGTCATTGGTATAAAAGGCAGCATTAATAAAAAAATTCTCATGAAGATCAACTCTCACTTGGAGTTATCATACTAATTCCTCGGATTTCAGTTCTACCGGTCAATTTTAAACAGACATCATATTAGCATATCAGGTGCTCAGCTAAAATAGTTCAGTAAAGCGAAAGTTTCAATGTATGCAGAATCGTAATTCATTTCCGATCTAAAATACATTTGGATCTCATTAACACGGATCCTTAATGAGGATCGTGTCATTATAATGATGATGAAACGGGTTTTTTACTCTTCATTAAATTTTTACGTTAAATTAAAAACATCTCTCATGTTTTGTAATTACCAAACATGGGTTTGATTAAACTATATAGAGACTCAAATGAAATTTTATGGTATTGACACTGAAATTTCCGTCCACTATAGATGATATAATGTACACTTGAATAGATCATTATTACACTGTAAATGATGCAGGGTTATTTTAAATACCACCTAATCCATCACGCGTTGAAGGTTTTTATTATAACGTCATTAAGTTTGAACTGCCAGAATCTATTGCAAAGCAATAAAAAGAGTTAATAGAGAGAAAATACCTGTTGTGTATTAAAATACATTAAGAAACCTGATGAAAAGATATGAGAAGGTTCAAGTTAAGCAGTGTAGATGCAATTTATAAAATGATAAGCTAATACGGGTATTATTCCAAAACTTCTCATATTACAAAAGATAAAAGATCTGAAAAATGAAACGTAATAATTATCTTAAAATATTAAACTATAAAAAAACCAAATATTTTATTTCTTCTTTTTTATATTTATTTATATTACGTTAAAAATCTTCTGAATACTGTAATTATCTTAGCCAAGTAAAAACACAAACGTACACACACACGCTCACACGTACACGTTTCATTCAAACTTTTACCATAATGCAAATTATCTTTGTTTTAATTGTATGATTCTGTTTTAATTTGATGATAATTTTAAAATAATTAGAGAGTTCCAATAATATAACAAGAAGGGACTAACCCCCAAGTCACGGGTACTCTTAGTTTGGTGGTCAAGGCAAGTCATAATAAACTTTGTTAAGTTAAATGCTATGAATAAAAAAGTCATTATGGTCTGCACAGATAAGTGGCAGCCTAATAAAGTCCCACTACTGGGCACGGACCTGCTCTCACACAGGAGAGAGTATTTTTAGACTAAACAACAACAACACAGTCACAATGCGAGTTTCCCCTCAATGTCTTCCTCCAGCGTAAGGGCCAGTGATGAATTTTAAAGAATAAATGAATACGTGCGTTCTTTTTATGATAAGACACTTAGTAGTATCTGCCCTGGATTCTAACCCGCTGCTTCTCTAAACAAGAATTCACGCGTTTGGTGGAATATGCCATATATAAAATTCGAACATTGTTTCTCTAACTATATCCGTTATAGACTGAAATCATCCAACAACTGCATCCTGAACCGATTTCGTTAGAAGGAAAATAATAGGAATACGGTTTTAGACTACTAAACTCACTCAGTTATTATGAAAGTGTTAAACTAATCGTTTTTAGCAAAGTATCTCCTTTCGTAATGGAGACGCAGAAGATACAAAAGTGAATCATTATTATAAGATTTACTAGTCTCATAAGGGTTTCAGCCAAATGAGTTTCAGAATGAATTTTGGAAAATTGGGACCGCTAAATGTATTTCAGATACAAAAGCTCCTCAATTATCGAGTTCCCACTAAATCATGTTTCACTGTATTCACAATGCTGCGTCATCAAAACATTTTATAAATCGAAATGAATGAAATGACCCAATTAGGAAGTTCGATTTGCCTGAATGAATTGGACCTTTTCATTCCAGGGACTTTTATGTGAACTTATCAAGTGAGCTTTGCATTCAATGTAAATTACATAACTTGTTGATATTTGCTTTTCAATGAGCTTTATTTTTAGCCGTTTACTCTATTAGTATTTATTAAGAGTGATACAATGAGATACTACAGCTAACGGAAGCAGTAGCCTACTTATTTTTCTTAAAATTTGTTATGTATACAAATATTATAGGATAAAAACAAATTTGATAACATTGTGTTTAAAGTCTCAGCCTTTTCACATTTACATATTACACACGACATGAGTATATATATATATATATATACACGTAAACGTGCGTGTTTATAAAATACACATATCAAAAATGAAACTTCATTGGCAAAGCAATATTAGTCAGTTTCAAATTCAGAAACTTAGAGGGCGGGAAAAAATTTTAGGAATTTAATAGTCATTGAAATATAAAGTTTCGAAAATTAATACAAATATTTTATTGAAATCTCAAATGACGAATTGTTAATAAAAATGACACGTGTTTTTTGTCATTACTAAATTTTGTTTTGAATTTAAAATTTAGAATAGAGATTTTATGAAGTTATTTCATTTTATATTTTATGAAAAATACTATATTAAATGACGCGTTGCAAATTAAAATGTCACATGATATTTGTAAATATTAAAATTACCTAACCTTCAAATGAATTAACATAAAAAACGCTGCAGATCATCGTGACGCTAATCAGGCATTTCATCTGTAAAAAAATTACCTTCATGCGTTTAAAGATGTTTCACTTATACAAGAATAAAGAGGAACGGGAAATAATCATGAATAACAATGGTAATTAAATTGAGATTGAGATTGCGAATACGCTGTGAGCAATGTTACTGACCGATGGCAACTGCGTTATAAAAATAAGTAGTAACGACCGATTGCTGGGTCATGGGGTTGAATCCTGGACAAGAACCTATAACTCCACCTCTTGGATCTCTTCTTGTGCTTGATTGTTCATTTTTATTTCTTGATAGCTCTTTTCGCCGAAGGCAACATCATGAGGAAACTTTCATATCCAAGAAGTAATTCTGGGGTATTTGTAGCCTGCCAAACCGCAACGGAGCCTCTTTCTCCTACGAGCCAGGAGACAGCTGCCCAGCGTTGGGACATTAATAGGCTGCTAATTCGATTTTTTAAAAGAATATGCATGATTATGGTGAGTATAACTTTTCTTTACTTTCATAATACTATATTTATGGCAGTAAAGAGTTAATATTGAATTATGTTAAAATTATATTTTATACATTGTATTTATAAAATAAAATCCATTTACGTGGCTTGCCTCCAGGCAAAGTTATTCATGTAAGCCTCTTAACGTCGTGGTTGTTTTTTGTCGGTCATCAGAAAGCTTATGTATAACGACGAGAACTCAATGAGTAATTTTCTTCTTCGGGAAAATGAAAGATGCTGCAAAGTTGATAAGAAATCCGTTTAAATTTTTATACATATTTAATTATTATAATACTTTAAGATAAAGTTACTACGTTATTGTAATTTTATTCTCATTTTTATGGGTGAAATGAATCATAATTTTTTTGTTTACATATATTCGCAGTTCGGTCAGAGTTTAATTTTACGATATCAGAAAACCTCGTACTACGTTATAAAAATTTAATAATATTATGACTTCTATTACAAAGAGTTTCCATTTAGATATAAAAAAACGATTTTATTCAAAGAGAAATCAATGAATCTTTATTATAGACAGTCCTTTTCGTCTATTTTTCCGTGATCAATAATGGACGATAAATGATATTTATGGCTAGAATTTGAGGTTATTGATGTGGACGACTTTTTTTTAAATAAAACTGCGTTACGTAACACAAGCAACGAAACCATTGCATTTGGCCGATATTTTTCTCCACCGTTCATTGTATATGTCGGAGTGCAAGAGTCTATGGATCGCTAGTCCGTGTGTAATAGTCTGTGGAACGCTGGCGCCATCTTTGTATCGGCGTGGGGACAGAGTCAATAAGTGGCAGTCCGGCCCGTCTCTCGGCAGTTCTCGAGCGGCGGTCGGCCGGAGTGGTCGACTGTTGAAACTGTCGCGTTCCTAGCTATTAGTGTTAATGAGTTTGTGTAAATTGATATCGGGAACATTAAGTGATTGAACATTATAATCCGAGTTAATTAATAAAGTGTTTGATTGCACCAACATTACCCACGAACGCCCACAGAATAAGAAATTAAATAATGGATCCAATTAATAACGATGTCGGCGGAGAACCCTACGCCCCTGTGCTTTATGCTTCTCCGTTCTCTCTTATTCTCCGACATATATATATATATTTCTCTTTACAAAGAAAGAAATTTTATTACGAAATACCCGCTCATTTTTTTGAAACATCAAAATGAAACCTTTCATTGGAAAACGCTATATGTTGTATTGCATCTATAAAATAGGTTTGTTAAAGATATACGATTACATTTTTTTTTTATATAAGTAGAATATTTTTTTTCTATTATAATGTGAGCTACTTGAAAGATGTATTAGAATAAGCTTCAATAAAAAATATTGAAATGTAACTTCTTTAGGCGCATGAGGGTAAAATTTTTACGGATGAAACGCGTGATTAGCGTCACTAAGATGTGCAGCATTTTCTATGCTAATTCGTTTGAAGGTTAGGTAATTTTAATATTTGGAGTTGCATGTGGCATTTGAATTTGGCACTCGTCGTGTAATAATTTAATTAAATTCTCTTTTCTAAATTTTAAATTTATTCATTTTTATTTACAATTCGTCATTTGAGATTTCAATAAACTATTTATATTAATTTTACCTCCCTTTTAGCCTCGAAAATTTTATGTTTTAGATTTGTATAAATATAAACAAGACTTAAAAATTTGTTTGCCAAAGAAGTTTCACTTCCGACACGTGTAAAGACGATTATATTTATTATTTCTATGATTGTAATTGAAGGCGCTTTTAAAAACCATTCAATACTACAGAATATATAGAAGTAGTACTTTTTTGATATTTGTATGTATAATAACATATGCTTTGAAAAGTATTACCATCTTTTATAATCAAATGAAATTTTAATAAACAAAAACATTTCCCTGATAATTTAGGCAGCAATGCAAAACAAAACCCAGATTACTTTCCGTCTCTCGAGCAATATAAAATGATTTTCATAAAGTGGCTGTTTTTCATATTCTCATCTTATTTGTAAACACATCACAGCTCAAGGCTTGCGAATTTGGCGCGATATGGTGTGTATATTGTACACTTATCCCCTTATCCGAAATAAATTGCGTCGAGATACAGCGTTGCCACGCGAATTCAGATTTGATAAGCAAATGTATACCTTAAACAGGAGGAGGTATAAAAAAACTGCGGATCCATTAGGATTTGACCTTTTACTGTCTTGTATTTTGCTCTGAGGTATATTTAATTTGATGAAAATCTTTCTGGGAAAACGAATCACAAAAGCTGTACTTACATTAAAACGATATAATCTCTTGTCGCTTAAACAGAACAAAAATTTATTTTATTTGTTAAATCAATGAATTATTAATGGTGACACAAACTTAAAAATGTGTGCTTAAAAACGTAAACGTAATTCTCGTTTTTCATTTTAAAGTAGAAATAAATGTTGCATAAATCAATTCTCTACAAATAACGTTTTCCTAAATATGAACATCGATACAATTTTATAAGTTAGTGAGAAGATATTACTATAAAAGCTAAAAGTCCACTATATCAATAACAGGTGGAGAAAGTAATAGACTTATAGATATTACTTACTTATAGGTAATTTTTGTGGTAGTTTTAGTAAGAAATCTATTAATAAAGAAATCAGTCAAAACTATTTTTGGCAGCAATATTCCTTTTGCTGCGTACAGGTCATGTTTCCTATTTGTAAAACAATTTGCCTAAATTAATGAAATTGTTACCCAAAAAACAGTCCACGTAGACGAAGTCGCGGGTTCAGTTAGTATACAAAAGGCGGTCTTATCGCTAAATAGCGATTTCTTCCAGACTACCTTTGGGTTTAAAAAGCAGTGAGTATCGAAGAAACTGATGGGCAATGGCATAAACATACATATTAATACACATATAACATGAAAATATAAGAATATATATATAGCTTATATAATAATAAACTTACATTATATTTTGTTTATATATATATAAGAGATATCGAGGTATCTATTGACTCATCACGATATCTCTGGAACCATAAGGCGTAGAGACTCGAAATTTGGTAGGAATATTGCTTTTCCCGAGTAGAGGTCAGTTACGAGCAGAGAAATGTGTCAAAATGCTACCCAAAAAATCTTCCACGCAGACGAAATCGCGGCTTCAGCTTTTTAGCGGGTTTACTTTTAAATAAAGCGGAGAAATGTAGTATTTTTAAAAGTTTTTTGACGTTTTATTTTGTCGTCAAGTGTACGAAACATTAATATGGGGTCGCTCATATCACGGAATGGATTTCAAGATGAGGCTGTTCTAATAGGTCGTAATTTCTCTTTACAAATTAGCATACGGCTCAAGTAGAAATGGCTTAATCATATGTTGCGAAGAGATATCTTAACAGACTTTTGATTGACGCTAAGCTTGTTTCGGTAAAACTCCGCTGGGATAGTCTCGTTCATGTCCAGGTAGTGCCTCATGTTGTTTGAGAATATTATTACACAAATAATATGAATTAAATTTATGTGGGTAGCTGAAAATCTTTCTGAGGACTCCTTTTGCCACCTACAAGATAGAGCACGTTAAGTCAAGTGAGTTCAGAATAGCAATTAATTAGAACCTCTAACGAGTTATTTTTACCGGTTGTTTCAAAGCGTGGGTATTCATAAAAGCTTTTAATGCCTGTTTGCTGAATAACTTTTGCTAGTACTCGTTGAGTTTGCGTTTCATCTAGCCGGACGGGAAAATTATTTTTTTGTTAGTTCGTAATTAAAAGTTCACTGACTACTATTACTACCTTGAAAACTACAAATATTAATATATTTTTTTTATATATGTAATAACAGTAATTTTTGAGAAAAATGTTTATGTAGTATTCAATATATTATAACAGTAGAAAATATGTAATTTTTCAAATTTTATTATTTGGAAATTGGAGTATCCTTAAACCAAAAATTGTGTACTTCAGAAACTTATTGTTGGATTTGATTTTTGGAAAATTTCAATATCCCATATTGGTCTGAGGGGTAATGAACTAGCAGATAAGTTAGATAATGTGGCTATTGAGAATAGTGTTTTTGAATGTCAAACCTCATTATATGGAAATTATGTCTAAATTTAAAATAAAAAATTCAAAATATTGTCGGGAATATTTTAATGAAAGGTTGTTTTTTTTTTATTCTTTATTTGTAAACAGCGTACAATTTAATTTCTTTTTTACATTACATTTAACGTTTAAGATAAGGCCATGACAGATTAAGTCTATTTACATAAATAAAAATTAACAGAGTAAAGCTAACTTAAATAATAAGGCAAACAATTGTTTTTGTGTGTGTGTGTCTATGCGCGCGCGTGCGTGTGTGTGAATGAGTGAGTGAGTGTGTGTGTAAGTGTGTGTAACCATGTCTGTGTATTTTTAAATGTCTTGATGCCCCCTATGAAAACTTTCCCTTTTTTTTAAATATGTGAGATATCACAAGATCTTCTTTAATCAGTTCCTTTTTACAATGTGATTCTGATAAATGGAAAATGTCTAATTTTGAGTATGTGTTGTTTTAAGTGCGCGCCAAACAGGCGGTGACAGAATTTTGTGCATAATATTATATAAAGGAATATGATACAAGATAATGCAGTCTGAGCCACCCCGTATATCGTGGTTTGTACATTCAAAAATTATGAGAAATAAACTAATAATAGCACTTAGACTAGGTCTGGACACATGCCTTTGGGTAAGTTCAAATATCTTTTACGGAAGAGTTCTTCCCCTAATTGTGGAGTAATTGAAGATATTGAACACTTGCTAAAGGTATGTGTTCGGTATCGAAGTTTACGAGAAACATTATCGCATGAATTAAATTTAAATTTTAGAAATATTGGTGTTTTTAATCATAAGTGAACCATTGAGTTATTTAGATTTTAAGTTATATAAATTTTAAATGATTCTCTCAAAGAATTTTAGTCCTGCTTGTTTATAATTATATTGTATTTACATTTCATTTTATTATTAAACTTTTGTGTGTTAGTTTATAAGTTTACTCCATCGTAAACTTAAAAACTAAGCTGGCTGCGAAAAAAACAGATTTAAATAAAAAAGTTATCGTAAATTTTTTCATTGTAAATTTTTTAGGAATATCTTATTTAGCATTCGTTTAAAAAGAACATCAACAAACGTATGGAGTCAGGAGAGAAACAAGCTTTCGACCTTTGAACTTATTTCCTATACCTAAAGTTTTAAATGATTAATTAAGCAGGAGTGCAGCAAAACCTGCATATAGTAATGTAATTCCAATAATTACGATATCCTGCCTGTGTATCATTTTATTTACCTACTTAATTAAAAATTTACGTCATGCAAGTATCAGGTATACATTCAGACCCAATTGCACGACGATATCATGAATTTCGAGAAGGCGTCTCATTAAAACATTGCAAAAGTATATATAAGTAGGACAAGGAACTGTATTACAAGAGAGGTAAAAAGCACAAATTATGTAAATATACCATACATTGACACATGCTTCTAAAATCCTTATTTATACGAAAATATATCGATGGCCCCTACTTAGAAACGGTCAACTTGCATTGTCAACATTTTGAGGTTTACATAATTTTAAACAAACTAGGTCATCGTATTTATTTTAAAACATCCAGATGTTAAAAAGCATGATGCTTAGACAACATATGATTAGTACAAAACGTAACAAAAAAATTGTTTATTAAACTTTATCTTACAAAATTAGGATTTTGACTTTTTATACAAAAATCTTTTCATGGGCTTACGATATATCTTTAATAAAATATCACAACTTTACTTTTATTACTTTTAGGCATGAAAGTTTAATATATGTGATAAATTGATGGTACAAATTCCCTTTAAAATAGTAAGTATTCAGATTTTAAGAGATTTTGCGCAATATTATGCCAGTGTCAAACAGATGGTATTATCCTTAGCGAGGGACAGCATTGACGATTCAAAAGAATTTGTAAGCAGTATTTTCAATATAACGCAATCCATTTCATAAAAATACTAATAAAAAATTTAAAAAAAAATCGTTCCAGTCGTTTAAAAGTTCAATCACATATAAACGTACAGACAGAAGAATTATATATATAAAGACTGGTTGTTAACGGCAGTGAAATAGTCTGTGGATCGCTGATCCGTGTGCAATAGTCTGTGAAACGCTGGCGCCATCTATCGGCGTGGGGCAGAGTCAATAAGTGGCAGTCCGGCGCGTCTCTCGGTAGTTTTCGGGTGACGGCCTGCCATTGCGGTCGAGTTTTGAATCTGTCGCATTCTTAGCTATTATTATGAAAGAGTTTGTTAGACATCATAATCTGAGTTAATTAATAAAGTGTTTGATTGCACCATCATTACCCATCAACTCCCACATTATGGAAATTATGGATGCCATTAATGACGATGTCGGCGGAGAACCCTATGCTTTATGCTTCCTTCTCTCTGACTCTCCGATATAGCGTAAATAGCGATCTCGTGGCAGTGGAAAGTACTAATTCGGACTATAAATTGATTTTGAATTCACTTAGTTTTAATAACTTCCCTTCAGATTATTAGATAAACACATTCAAAATCTTATCAATATACAGATTTTACTTTACAACGAATATATATATGTAAGTAATACATTTTAAATTCATTACGTCATTTACGTAGAATATCCGTCATTAGTAAATTAAAAAATACTCTACAGATATTAAAAGAATTTTTAGCTTGATAATACTTTATTATTTCAGAACTTCCCTATACACAACATTTGACGCTCTGGATTTCGAGTCGGGAGTTATTTAGATTTATTAGATATTTTTAAATTCGTGATATCTTTTGAATGGAATCTCCGATTTTAATCATTGAAATAGTATTTTATAAGCATTGAAACGGTATTACGGAACGGATAAGGATTAATAAAGAGGTATGAATAATATGGTTTGATTATTGCCGGCACTTTTATTAACTATTGAAATGCAAAAAAGTAGTAATAGTGGCATAACTACAGTAGTTAGATATATGGCGTGGACTTTTTTGTAGATATTAACACGTTTTATAACATTGTACCCAGATGTGACCATTTTTTCACACCTTGGGTTACATGAATGAATTTTTATTAGGAATCCCTATTTTTTTTTTAGAAAGTACTATAGCCTATGTCGCTCAGCGAAAATGTAGCTTCCTAATGGTGAAAAGATTTTCGAAAACAGTCCAGTACTTTTTGTGTGAAAACTTATATATTAACATAGGATTTCAGCAAAGCTACATTAAAGATAAGGATATATTTTAATGGAGAAAAGTTACTCAACACGCGAGGTTAGCCGTGGATTTGAACAGCACAGTGGGAACTCAACTTATTTTTGCCGACAAATTTTGCATTTGCAATTTTCACAGTAGTAAGCCAAACAATTTGGAGCTTCGCTTGAACATTTTTAGCAAACATTTGCACTGTTATATAGTATGATTCGTGCCTCACACGTGAATTGGACGAGGCTTTTCAACTCATGCTCTATTTAATCCTGTATCTAGTGTTTCAGTGAGTTAGTTGATTCAGTTGTTATTTAGGAACATGTGTTTTCAAATTGTTCTAGGACTGTACTGATTAAAAACTTCGCCGGACTCAACGTACAACCCTATGCTATAGAGTTAGATTACTTCTGTTTGATGAGCCATAGCCTAAATAGTGAATCTTCGACATAACATCTCTGAACTCAGAGCGATGGTCATCTCATTGAAGTAACACTTCACTTTTATTTCATTGCATTTACAAAATAAGATTAATGTCGTTTTTAAATACTCTTTACCCTGACATTATTTCTTCTACTTTGTCATGTGCCACCTTCTTAAAGAAAGTCAATCATTGAGGTTATTTTTACCTTCAACACACACTACACAACTCTATCATACTTCATGTGTATTTAACAAAGGTTTAATATTAACCTTTGACTAAACTAGTACTGCTTTGAAGTAAGATTACACAGAAGCGCCAATATACACTAAAAATTGCATTACAAATTAAAATTAACGTAGTTTTTAGCTGCTCCAAACGAAATTAATGAATGGCACTGCAAAATTCTATTTGAAGGGAAATATTCGCATGCTGAACAAGTATTCATAATAAAATTACTTCTCTTTGAAAGAGTCCAAATAACTGACGTTAGACGTGTTTTAAATGAAAGAAGCGAAAATGTCAAGTAATGTTTGCTTATAAACCCACAGCTCGTTATTAAACAAAGTCTTTTATGAGTAAGCAAATGAAAATAATATCAACATTACCTTATTATTTTTATGCTGGCTATAGCTTTTAGCTGAAATTCTAAAGGAAAGGCAATTTTTTGCATATAAGTTGGCACTTGACTATGATTTGGGCATTCTCAATTATTACAAGGCATCCCACTTGGTCTATACTAAGCGAAATCAGAAACTATAAATTTCTATCAGTGTAGGAGCTCTCAAATAATCTAACATAATGTAACATTTCATTTTTGTGAACATTTTTAAACAGCAGTCTGGCAACATCATTACTAACAGAATTATAAGTGTCTCCTCCCAAATATTGTAACAAAACAAGTAAAATTTAATAAAAAAAACAAACTGAAACTCAATCCAGAGCCTATCTCTCCCTATATACATACATATTATTTTAATTTTTGATTGTTAACAAAATACTTTTTTATTAATTTTCTCAAGTTCAATATACTTGAACGTCTTAATGACTTCTTTTTCAAATATTAATTAATTTATTTTGCAAAAAACGTTTAGCGTTATCCTTTCATCACACGCGTAAAAGGTTTAAAGGTTTCTTTTTAATTAATAAATTGCTCTTCTATTTATGTATATAAGTAATCTTTATTATAGATTACATATGCAACGCATTCACTTTCATCAACATATTTTCTCAAAATTATTAAAATTACTTAATATCATATCCTCCGTATATATTAATATGAATTAAAAATGTACTTTTATCTTTAGTAAGAGAGGGAAATTTCGCGAAATCTCTTTGTATAACATTTGTTGAAGTATAATTAAAATCCGGTGTATCAATATCGTTTACGATGAGTCGTTGGAATTTTTAATATGCCTTATTTAAACATACTTTCATTTCTGTAATTATTACTTATGTTTTGTTACAGCGAAGACGATGTTATTGTAATTATAATAGACTTAACTAGGAAATCTGGGCAATGAATACCTAATATACTTTGCTCTGGCTTAGAATTTCTATTGCAGATGTATTTATTACAATTAAGCCGATGTAAATCAAAATGTACTTAGCTAGTTTATCAAGTCTTACATTGATCCGACTTGGATTCATGTGCTCGGAGCGTCTTGAACTTGTAGAAGAAAACTTAATTTGAAATTTGAGTTAGCTTGACCCTAAGACACGAACCCAAAATCACATTGTTACTATACGCAGGATAAGAGAACCTTACAAAGATGTATCGTGAATTGAGCAAGAATAGAATAAGATCTTCAAGGAAACTGATTCTGACGATTTAAAGGATCATTTATCTTATTCTTATCCGTTATGTTTTTGACAGAGTGGTCGTGATCTTTGTGAAGAAACGGAGGGGTAGATGTTGTGTGTGTAACGACGGCTCGCCATTTGTTCAGTGGTCATCCTGCTGCATGTCCTCAATGAACTTCCCAGAGCATATTTGATCTGGTCAGTCTATCGAGTGGGTGACCTCCCACGCGGTCCGTTGCTTTCCACCTTTCCCTGAACAACGAGGCGTTGGATGGACTGATTGTCATAGGCGCTACTTGACGCAGAGTTCTTGAAGTACCGAGACATTCGTAAGAAACTCAATACACGAAACCCCAAGCATTCTTCTCCAACATCACATTTCTAGAGCATCTACTTTCTGTCTTCTCATTTCTAGCAATGTCTATATTTTAGCAGTGTATAAACATATGGGGAAGACCAGTGTCCTCACGATTCTGGATTACATACTTTCTTCATTTAGTCCATTGGTTCATTTATAATCTATATTATATATCCTAAAATAAAAATCTTTATTTCAACTTACATATGTCCATTGTCGTTTAAAATAAAAAATTAAATAAAATATCTAACCTTTTATTTCTTACGTTACACTTAACAACTTACTTATGTTTGTCCTTAATATTCCAATTATCGGTTTTTTTTTCGCCGCTGGGAAATGCTTTTAAACACCCCTGGACGGGAGTGTGGGACTCACTGACAAGTCAGAATACCCACTAAGATGCAGCGGATAACCGTCATACATCCATGCATAGAGGGCCAGAGGTTCACTGCCTCACCCTTTCCGATGCCTCCTTCAGCGATAACAAATTCGAAAAAGGAGGCAACTGCTCTCCACCCCGTCTCGTAAGCAACCATAAAGTCAACTATGATAGCTAACGATCAGCTACACCAAGACCTGTCGGTGAGATCCCTAGGCGGAACACTTTGCCAACACGTGGTGTGCCGAGTCAATGGGGGTACCACACTCGTGGTAGGCGGTCGATTCATTGCAACCGACAATCTGGTCCTTCTATTTAACAACCATGTCCGGTCAACACTCAACAACAACCAACAGAAGGATCTGCATAACCATTTTTCCAGGTGGGGACAAATCGCCTCCTCTATGCCCGTTTCCGCTACTGGAGATCCGAGATCTTCTTTCCACCGCTGGATTAAGGCTATCCGAAAGAACCTCGGCCTCGCTGGCGCAGTGGTGCGAGTATTTGCTTTGCTAGCAGAGGTCCCGGGTTCGATCCCCGGTAGGACGAGTTTAGGAAATTGTATTATCTAATTTGTCTGAGCCTGGAGACTGGTGGGGGGCTTCGGCCGTGGCTAGTTACCACCCTACTAGCAAAGACGTATAGCCAAACAATGAGATTTGTGTTCCGGTACGACGCTGTGTAGAAACCATAAGGATGGAAGCGCGCTAATCTGGTAAGAGGCGATACACCCTCATACCAGATTAGCGCGCTTCCATCTTAGACTGTATCATCACTTTCCATCAGGTCAGATCACAGTCAAGCGCTAAACTGTCAGCACTAAAAAAAAGGACCCTAATCGTTCGAGCCTCGTTGCCATTATTAGGCAGCCCGTCTCTAAAACTTGCATCTGATCTGCTCACAATATCGGTACTATTTTTGGCGTTAAATCAAAATCATTCTTGATGCTAAGCGTAGCAGTGGGAAGCTATCCATTATTATTCATGATTTCTTACAAAGTAATGCCTGATCCACTTTAACATTGCAATATAGAAATAGTTAAATATAATATCCAGTCATCCATTAAAGTTATCAACGAATAATTTCCATAATAACAATGATTAACTTAATTTTAACAAATTAACAAATTGAAAATTTTGTTAAAATGTAGAGCCAAGGTTTCTCTATATATCTTTATTAAGTATCTGTCAAGTAAAGGTTTCCTTTTTTTTCCCGTTGTTATCCATCTTCCGGGAAAAACCGGAAAAGGCAACTAGATCATAATTCTCCTTTTATAGCAACGTTATTGGTGAAGTCTTTGAACGTTATTTCCTTCGATAAGGTTCCCAGCCTTGTCAGGCATTCAGTCACGCTACCACCATCAGGACTTACAAATATATATTATTATATAGTATTCTTAAAGAGTTTATTAAAATTTTCTTATTTTATTTCATGCACCGATACGAATAAATTGGTAGTTTCCGAACCAAAAAATCGAACAAAAAAGCTTCACTGGTATGGAACATTTAAAATGGCACTACAGTTTTTATTTTCAAGTTGTTCGGGGAAAAATTCCGTCTTTGTAGCATGTACATTTTGATTTGAATTTCATTATTAAAATATTTAAAAGAGTTGCTTATTAATATATGATTTAAGAATTGATTTGATTTGCTTGAAAGGTACCTGCAACTTCATAATCTTAGTGAGTATTTACAACAGTGCTATTCACAAGTAACTACAACCACAAAAGGGTGCAAGCTTTCTACGTTTATTTTACTATGATTAAAAAAAAACGTAATGACTTAGTTTTTACTTAAAAAAAAACAAGCGGTAAGTAAACCTCAAGTAACTGAAAGCTTTTTGGGTGGATTTCGTTGTATAAGACTTTATTTAAATATATTTATTCATAGGTCAATTATTAAAATGAGTTATGAAAAAAATAAATCAAATTGGGAAGTTATTTTATAGATTTCTTAGAATACTAATTGTATTTTAAATACTTAATTTTTTCTCGCCGTCTAAAATCTCAGATTCGAATGGTCTTTTCTTGGATTTTCTCAGGAAAGTCTATAAGATAATCTGTCTGAATCTTTTCATGCTTGGTCTCTTTTAAATTGCGACAGTTAAATGGTACATTCTTAAAAAGAAAATCTGCGTTCGTCTTTTATATAAAATAGTTTGGAAAAACCTATTTAAAAGTCATTTGAAAACGCTTAGAAAGTTCTTAATAGTAGAACCAAATAAAATGCTAAGTTGAAAGCTATTCCTTATTCAAATTTGTAGAACTGGAAGTGAAAACCGAATTTTCAAATTGAAACAAAAAATTGTGGAGTTGAAAATTTGTGCAATACAATTAAAAAAATACATTACTAACGAATGCTGACAAATTGATATTATACTAGGTACTTTTTATGGTCATACACCTGACTATTTTGTCTCTATTTAGCCAGTTTCCTATGACATTACAGCTGTTAACAGAACTAACACATAAAAAAGACATCCTTACATATTATAAAACATATTCTTTATCACGTTTGTTTGTTCCCGATAACATTAAAAAATATTGGATATGCATAAATTTATAACAAATTGATAGAATTATACATGAAGAAGGAAATTCGTTGAAATATAGATAGATAGTTAACATGTTTTATTGAACACCACGCTTAAATTTGATGTATAATTACTCAGTTTTAGGTACTTTTAGTGTGCAATTTGGTGGTCTTATCGTTCATTACCGATTTTTTCTAGAAAACCCTGGCGTTACGGAAACAGTCAAAGAAAAGAGAGAGAAGGTAAGTGTGTATCAATGAATGGGCATACAATTAGTACACATAATATATAAACATATACAGAATATTGTAAATACCTACAAATACTCATACATATATTAGTACATGCAAATAAATACATAAATATGTCGGAGTGCAATAGTCTGTGGAACGCTGGCGCCATCTGTCTATCGGCGTGGGGCAGAGTCAATAAGTGGCAGTCCGGCGCATCTCTCGGTAGTTTTCGAATAATGGCCCGCCAATGCGGTCGAGTTTTGAAACTGTCGCATTCTTAGCTGATTATGAATGAGTTTGTTAGACATTATAATCTGAGTTAATGAATAAAGTATTTGATTGCACCAATATTACTCACCAAAGCCCACAGTATGGAAATGGAAATTATGGATGTCACTAATGACGATGCCGGTGGAGAACCCTAAGCCCCTTATGCTTTATTCTCTCCTTCACTCTTATTCTCCGACAAATAAATATATACATACGTCTGTTATTCCATTTATTCATACCGATGTTAATCTTATATGGTAATATCACTTCAGTGGTGACAAATAATATTCCACCACATATATAATGATAGTTATAAGAAAAAGTCAAGATACCTGGGAGGTTTCATTTTAAATTCTTTCCTAGTGAACACAAAACAATACATGGTGAGACATTCATATCGTCTAAATCTAAAAAAAGCTTTAACGAGCACAAAAATACAGACAATTGATTTTCTGATACTGATGCTATTCGCCTGATGAGCGGAAATATATTGCTTATAATTTTATGGTAAATATTATAAACAAATAAGAAAAAACTTCAAGCAGTACAGAGTTTATTACGTTTATTTTAAGTAAATCTATACTACGTATTCAAGTCATCAACCCGATGTGATGTTAAGACAGACAAAATGTGTAGCTTTACTAGCAGATGTCGCAGGTTCGATCCGTGATAGACCAAATTTAGAAAATTTTCAAATTTTTTTGAGTCTGGACTAGTAAGTCTTCGGCCTCGGCTAGTTACCGTCCTACCAGCAAAGACGTAGCAACAAGCAAAGAGATTTGTGTTCCTGTATAATATTATCCAATAAGAGGTAATTTGCCACTTAACAGATTGGTACGCTTCCAAGATTGTGTCATCACTGACCATCAGATGAGATCACAGTCAAGCACTAACCTACTAGCAATAAAAAATAAAGTACAAATCAGGGCCGGTTCGCTAGTTTTTATATAAATATAAAGTGCAGAAATAATGTAAACATTACGGCCATAATGCCTTCAGTCCTGATTGCAAAAGGCAGCTATGTATGTAAGTGCTTTTGTCATTTATTCGCAATAATCTAATATTGAGGCTGCGCGTGATCTCATTGACACTAAGCTGGGCCACGGGTGGCAATACATTATTCATGATGTCCGACGTTGATAATACTTGATTCGCTTCTGAAATTTGAAATACAAGTGACATTGTAGACATTTCAAGAAGGTTGATATTATGAGAACAAAAATTCTATATTAACACATATCATCTATATAAGAATATGAAATAGATCTCTGATACTTGCTTTGACAGTAGAAGCACCGGTAGGACGAGTATAGGAAATTGTATTTTCTAATTTGTCTCAGTTTGGACAAGTGTTAGGCTTCGGCTGCAGTTAGTTACCACCCTACGGTAAAGACATATAAGGAAGAGATTTGAGTTCCGGTACGATACTGTGAAGAAACTATAAGAGGTTAATTACCTCTTAATAGATTAACGCGCTTCCATCTTAGATTGTTACCATCTTACTATCCGATGTAATTGCAGTCCGAGCGCTTATCTGTCACCAATAAAATATTTATATAAATTTCAACCTCAATTTGCAAATTACAACTGAAGTTGAAGACGAAATTAAAGAGGGATATAAAATTAGTGACAAGGGTTCTGTTTTTGACCGAAGCAACGAGCCTACCGTATCGCGGACTAATTCTGATTAATCAACCGCTGGCGATATCCCCCCGCGCCCATCAAAACACCCGCTATCGTCCTCTCTTCCGCTCGTCACTGCCGTATGTCCGTGCCGAGTGGGAGAGTATAAAGAGCCCCGCTACTTGGAACGAATACAGATTTGCCTTAGACTCGCGATTGGAGTAGATCCTTACTAAGCGCGAATTGTAAACTCTGAAGAACCAACAACCGAACTCGGGAACCTTGAAGAACCGAACAACGAACCAGCAACAACTGAAGACCCGAGCACCGCACCCGAGCATCGCACCCGAACCCCATACAATCTACTGAACCTGGAGGGATTTGTCTGAATCTGAATCCCTGCCTAACAGGTTCCTTCGTACTCTTTTCTGGGAAGACTATTTTAGAAACGTAAACATTAAATAAATTATCAATTTTATGTAACCTACTAGACTTACAATAATTTTATTTACTTTTGTTATACTCGTATGAGATTCAAAAACATTTTTTTTGAAGTATAATATTTTTTGTGTAGATGTTATAAACATGTTCTCTATGTTGTACATACCGTCATTATTTTCACAGTTCTAGATCATCAATGCTCAGTGATATATTATTTACTTCGGTACTGATTAAGATCACAACATATTTCATAACCAACATAAATATTATATCATATAACCTTACACAAATCGCCTCAATATTTTAGTATTGCGTGTCCATTTAATACACCAAATAACGGATAACGCTACCTTTACGGAACAGTTTTATGATTATGTCGTCCAAGGGACCCTTATTTATTTGTGCTAATCCGAGTTAAAACTATAATTTATGGTTAGGCCCATTGCGTGTTGGTTTGCATTGTAATTAATCACTCGTTAAGATTACCCTTACTCAGTTTATAACGTGTAATTTTCCTGGCGCCGTTTATTTTGTTTCTGTTAAAATTGTCCAATACTTAATTTGGGTTTCGTTTAAATTCAAATCAACTGCCTCATTGGTCTAGTGGTTAGCGTGTTCGACTACAGACATGAGGTCCTGGGTTCGAGTCCCGGGTCGGGCGAATTCAAAAATCAATATTGAGTTTTCTATTAAGATTTTCTCAATATTTGCCCGAAGTTGGGAAGTTGGCGGTGTGATCCACCCCCGTGCCTCGGAGAGCACGTTAAGCCGTCGGTCCTGCGCCTGATCTCTCTCCGGTCGTGTCGGATTCCCGTCACATCGGACTATGAGAGTGAAGGAATAGAGAGTGCACTTGTGTACTATGCCTGCCAATCCGCAGTGGAGCAGCGTGGTGGGTCTATGCTCTAAAAACCCTCTCTCATATGAGTGAGGAGGCCTGTGCCCAGCAGTGGGACGTTAATGGGCTGCTACTTACTTTTTACTTTTACTTTTTTAAATTCAAATTACCAGTTGTTATTTGTGATTTTCAGATAAATACACATTAACGTAGTTGCGCTCGTAATTTTGTGAATATTTGGGAAAGATTCCAACTTAATTCATCAATTGATAAATCAAAAATTAATTGCGATTAAACCACTAAATTAATTTTGACATATTTTCAGGATAATGCAGAAAAGAAAATCATATCGCAATAAGAATAGCAATAAATAGTGTGTTTTCGTAAAATAAAATAATACAAATTCAAATGAAAATTGTAATTAGGTTGATATCATGCACGATAAAATGGATGTATTTAAGGATAGTCTATAACAATGTTTATTATAAAATTATTTTGTTCTTTTTATTAGTTAAACCTTTTTCCGTATTCTTCTTAATTGTCTTTATACATTGTATTTTACATAAAATAACTAATATAATTTTATAATATACTTTAGCTTTTATATATGCCTTAGCTATTAGTGGAAACTTAAATGATTTTAGTGTATTTAGTTGTAATGTAGTTTTTATGGTTTATAATAATTGTTTATTTCCCAAATAATAAATAGATAAATTTTGTACTTGCAAACTGAACTATAATATGCAAAAATAGACGAAAAATATTTAACAAAACGTTAATTTTGCGGAATAATCAATTATACATAGCATGAAACTTTTAATTATGATTAATAAGTTTTCAATAAAATTATTATAAATCTTATTCCATTTACGCTTTCTAAGATATTTGATCCGTATCTTTCCATAAATTTATTTATTTACTTCAAAAGATTACCAACAGGAAACACGAAATATTGAAACATGATTAACTAAACATAAGTAAAACAACTGTCTCATTGGTCTAGTGGTTAGCATGTTCGACTACAGACATGAGGTCCTGGGTTCGAGTCCCGGGTCGGGCCAATTCAAAAATCAATATTGAGTTTTCTATTAAGATTTTCTCAATATTTGCCCGAAGTTGGGAAGTTGGCGGTGTGATCCACCCCCGTGCCTCGGAGAGCACGTTAAGCCGTCGGTCCTGCGCCTGATCTCTCTCCGGTCGTGTCGGATTCCCGTCACATCGGACTATGAGAGTGAAGGAATAGAGAGTGCACTTGTTGTGTACTATGCCTGCCAATCCGCAGTGGAGCAGCGTGGTGGGTCTATGCTCTAAAAACCCTCGCTCCTTGGAGTGAGGAGGCCTGTGCCCCGCAGTGGGACGTTAATGGGCTACTACTTACTTACTTACTTAAGTAAAACAAGAGAAGGAGAAAAGACACTAATAGTGAGCGAAAAAGTATTTTTATGTTTTTATAATCACTGAAGTTATAATGAATGCGACCCTAAAAAAATAACAATTACCAGCTCACTTAATTATCTTGTGATATTTACTAGTATGTTTATATAAATATTTGTGGGTAGAGGAAATCTTTACAACCCCAGTGAAACTCTGAAAATTTATGTCGACATCAGAAACAAAGCCTTATTGATGGGTTCGATGTAGCGGAAACTGATACAATGACTCCCTCTTCTATTATTCTGTTTAATGTTGCCACTCAAGATGAAGATGTGTGTAATTTCCCTATAAATGTATACTGTTTACATTTAAATACACTTATTACGAAATAATGTTGTATTAAGGTTATAAAAAATGCCACTTCGACCAATTAGTAAGCATTATTAAAAAAATGATTTAACTACGTAATCATCGCTGATATTTATTTAATTAAGTATATATATAGTACATAGTAACTGTTTCATTGGTCTAGTGGTAAGTATGTTCGGCCACAGACATGAGGTCCTGTTTTCGAGTCCTGGGTCGGCCCATTTCAAAAATGTATATTGAGTTTTCTATTAAGATTTTCTCAATATTTGCCCGAAGTTGGAAAGTTGGCGGTGTCATCCACCCCCGTGCCTCGGAGAGCACGTTAAGCCGTCGGTCCTCCGCCTGATCTGTCTCCGTGTGTGTCGGATTCCCGTTACATCGGACTATGAGAATGAAGGAATAGACAGTGCATTTGTACACTATGTCAACCTACAGTAGAGCAGCGTGGTGGATCTATGCTCTAATAACCCTCTCTCGTATGAGAGATCAGGCCTGTGCCCAGTATTGGGACTTTAATGGGCTGCTACTTACCTTGTAGTACATATGGGATTTTGCTTTTCAGGGAAGGAAAACATCGTAACACCTGGTTATCTTGGTGATATACATCAGAATTACACATTCTGATGTACGAGGTGTGTTCAAAAAGTATCGCGAATTTTAAATTTTCGCGGGTTACGTATATTCGAATTTCGAATTTTTTGTGGCGTTATGTTGGTACTCATGTCTCTCACTTATGTCGACAAGCTCGGCCATTTCGAATGTTCATTTAATTGTTGACAGCTGCTTTGCTTGCACGTTTTTGGATCGTCTTCGATTTTTACCTATTCAAAAAAATGGATCAAAGAACCTGTATCAAATTTTGTGTGAAAAACGAAATTAAGTGCGCGGATGCATTCCGAATGTTGACTGTGGCATACGGAGAAGCTACCTTGGACCGAAGCAACGTTTATCGGTGGTACAAAATGTTCTCAGAAGGCCGAGAAGATGTGAACGACGAAGAGCGTGCCGGACGCCCGAGCACTTCAACAACAGACGAAAAAATTAATGAAGTGGAGAAAATGGTATTGGCCAATCGTCGAATCACCGTTAGAGAAGTTGCTGAGGACCTAAACATATCGATTGGCTCGTGCCATTCGATTTTTATCAATGATTTGGGCATGAGACGGGTCGCCGCGAAATTCGTACCAAAATTGCTCAATTGTGACCAAAAACAGCATCGCATGAACATTGCTAATGAGATGTTAAACTCTGTCCGCGACGACCCAAATTTGCTCCAGAGGGTCATAACTGGTGACGAATCGTGGGTTTATGGTTATGACGTGGAAACCAAAGCTCAATCATCTCAATGGAAGCTGCCGCACGAACCAAGACCGAAAAAAGCGCGCCAAGTTCGATCGAATGTGAAAGTTTTGCTGACAGTTTTCTTTGATTGCAGGGGCGTGGTGCATCATGAGTTCTTGCCACAGGGAAGAACGGTCAATAAGGAATATTACCTGCAAGTTATGCGCAATTTGCGCGAAGCAATCCGCCAGAAACGCCCGGATTTGTGGAAGAACAAAAATTGGCTTTTGCACCACGATAACGCCCCTGCTCACACATCGTTGCTTGTGCGCGACTTTTTGGCCAAAAACAACACACTAATGATGCCGCAGCCACCGTATTCCCCAGATCTGGCCCCCTGTGACTTTTTCTTGTTCCCTAAACTGAAGAGGCCCATGAAAGGACGACGTTACTCTTCTCTTGACGAGATAAAGACGGCATCGAAGGAGGAGCTGAACAAGATAAAAAAAAATGATTTTTTGAAGTGCTTCGAAGATTGGAAAAACCGTTGGCACAAGTGTATAATATCTCATGGGGATTACTTTGAAGGGGACAAAATAGATATTCATGAATAAATAAATAATTTTTGAAAAAACACAAAATTCGCGATACTTTTTGAACACACAGCGTATGTGTAGATGTGGGTCTATGCTATAATAAATCTTCCTCTTGTCAGTAAAGAGGCCTGTGCCCAGCAGTGGGACGTTAATAAGATGTTACTTACCCTGCTTTTTTATAGGACTGAATTAAGTTTATAAAATTGTAACCCTGTGAATCGCCCATAAAAATCGATTGGACTAGTTTATAGAATATCTCGAATAAAAATACAGAAATATTGTATAATTGAAAGGTAATATTTATTATTATAAGTTATCATCATATTCAATTAAAGATATGTCGTCGTAAACTTTTAATTGTTAGCAATCTCGTTGTAAATAAATCTTTATACAGCATAATATTAATTGAAAATATTTGATACCCTCTCCGTCTAGGAGTACCTAGAAAATGTTTGAAAACCATAATTTCCTTATAAAAACGTGCGATGAATATAAATTACTTATGATCCAACTTTGAATTAATATCCTTTTATGAGATGCCGACTTTTTCAATTTGCGCCAATTAGTGAAAACACGTGGCTTATTATCATAAGATTAACAGTAATTAAGATCCTAGCTGAGGCTCGTGAAACTCAAAGTAAGTGCTTCTTTTAAAACATTGCTATAGCAGCTCGGCTCTGGAATATTTATAAAATGTTGAAATTTATGTCTGCGGTTTCCCTGTTTCACAAAGTCCTTTAATCTTTCTTTGCTAAACTTTAAACGTACCTTTGCTACATGTAGTTAATTTGCACAATACGTCTGTTACGTAGTTGCAGTTTTTGTGGCGTTAAACTCTAATTTTATGAAGTTAATAAACTCTAATAGAAATATCACGATATGATAAGCAAATAAAGTCAAAATGTGTCTTTACTGAGGTTTTACTTGTTTTAGTAAACTTAAGTGATAAATGATTTACAATATTGTAATTTTTATTGTTACCCTGTAACGCCACACAGCAAATCCACTTCTTTTAAACTAAAAGACAGGCACCAATGAAATTTCCTTTAGTTAATAATGTTGAGCTAATTTGTTATAAAAACACGATATTCTGGAATCAAAAATATCAATGTCTAAATGACAAATTTCATAAAATGATTAATAACAAGTAATTTCGTTAAAAACACAATATTAAGGGTCTCAGCGTCTTATATTTTCTAATAGACATTAATAATAGATGAGAAATTGTAGTGTAAAACTATATATTTATTATTAGAATTTCTATATTTTTAACTTTAAAGTTCAATGTAAGTACAATACGATAGGATTAGAAAGATTCAAGCTTTGAAAAATGACCAGACTACAGCTTACAAGTCCTGAAGATTAAAATAACTGACTGATCTGCTCTTCAAATCTAACAATATAGCAAATATTCATTGAATTGAATCCATTGGGTAATAATATTTTGAATAAAACTTTTACTGCAAAACATTATGATCTGTTTAAATATAGTAAAAACGCATCGACAATCCGGTTAATTTTCACTCATTTGGAATATTAAGCTGCTTACAGATGTAATTCAGTCAGTGATTAAAGCCCATCCGTGGCTTTCAGTTAAATCTGGGATGAATTTCATAATACCATTAACATAAAATGTAGTTATTGGCGACTAACCGATATTAATGGATAGTTTATAAAATATTCATAAATGTATTTTAATATTACCTATTTACCTGAGCAATTTCGTCACTTGAAAGAGTGACGAAGTTGATTTTTTCTCTCTCTCTCTCTCTCTCTCTCTCTCTCTCTCTCTAATACTCCCAAGTATTAGATAGAGAGAGAGAGAAAACAAATTTGAATACACGTATATAGGTTATAGTGTCGACTATAATAGATAAACCTTTTTATAGAATTTTCCACGTTTTTGTAACATATTGTATTTTATTGATGCCCATACTGTCAGCAACATGATTTTATATAGCTTATGGCTTTCATCGATATGTTATCCATTTTAAAAATATGGTTTTATAGACCTTTTGGGCCACGGCAAGACTAAACCTAGAACCTACTGACAGCATTGTTGATGTTATAAAAATAATCGTAATATACATGTATCACATTCTGAGAGTCGCATTTTTCTTAGTAATCAAAAGTAAAAATGCAAGTCCATATTATATTTCTATTGTTTTATTTAGAAAAAAAAATACATTTTCGTACACTAGTATACATTCTGTTTATCGGCAGACACGCACTCTTATTTAATTATTCTAAGATATAACTTATACATAAAAATTACAAATTGACAATAAATAGCAAATCGATAATTTTAAGTAAAATAACTAATTTTGAATATTAGGCCACGTAATCCTATAAAAGCGGTATTATAATAAATGAAGTTATTTTCTTTTTCTTGTTGGGAAATCCTTATTAATTCCCGCAAAGCCACGGGGAAAAGGTGATACGGGTTGCCCGACGGTGCTCCTCCGTACGTTCTTTGGCGAAAGCACGGGATCGGAATACATCCGCACTATCGTCGACGATATGCCAACAGGGCTCCTCTCTTTGTATTCCTCCTATTCTGTTGGCATGCCACCTCTCCTTTATCGGAATCCCTCTAAATAGGCCAATAGGTCCCGCACCCATTGCCCAGAGGCTATCCCTAGGGGGGCAAACGACGGTCGTGCACTAACCGTTTGCGCCAAACCCTCCGTCTCCGTATGGCTGTAGCATCTCCGTCCATCTCTCTGATACGCTCCATCGCCTCCTTCTGCGACATCACGTCTTCACAAAAGGAGACCATGGCATTCTAACTGGCTACTCTGCCCACCATGGTTCTAACCACAGTAGGCACAGAGACGTCGTCCCCGACAACTGTTAGGCTCGGCGGTTGGCCCACTGCGCTCTACGCCAACTAGCACGTACTTTTTAAATAATACATAGAGAAAAGCTTAAACCTTTTACATGAGCTTTCAAAATAATTGCTCTGAGCAATATTTTAAAATAAATGTTTATATTGAAGGAATTAAAAACAACTGTATCAATATTGATTTGAAAAAATTATATATTAGGAGAAAACAAAAATAATATCAGATCTAATATCTAGGTTGTTTGCTACGAGGTAATTATGAAAGTAATATTGTAATGAAACATTAGCATAATTTCAAATTCAAATTAGTTCGTGTTCTCGCTAACTGTCTATCTAAATAACATATCCATTCGTCGAACGAGTAGGTACATTAAGTTAGCTAAATCGATAGCTATCCGTACAGAATGAGACAATTAACTAAGTTTACGCTACGTTTGGTTAAGTCTTGCTTAAGAATGTTGGACTTGAGAGTAATGTAGTAATTATTTTGGTTTCATAGTACTTCTAAAACTTTAAAGGAAGTTATGTAGTTTCATTTTGCTTTTATGTATTTAAATAAAAAAAAATATAATGCCATTTCCATCCTATTAAATAAATAGTTCTACTTCATAGGAGAATTTTCCAATACAACTATTTATCTGTTTCTTTCTAAAATTGATTCTCCAATTTGTTTCAACGTCACTGTGAGGATTGAAACAGGTCTTTACTCGATTTATCGTCTAGGATTAGCAAAATCGAGTTACAGTAGCTTAAAGCACTGGTACCTATTCGACTTTAAAAGCCATTCAATTGAATTTGGCCAGTGTTTCCACTAGGGACGCTTATAATCAAGGTAGAGCGTAGTGTTTATAATATTCTAATGGTACAATTCTAATGAAAAGTAAATATATGGTCTGTGGACAAATTAAGTGTACATGTTGTGTAATGAATAAAAAAGAAATTTCACCATTTTAGATCGTGCATAGATTTGCAGTCTGCCAATCCGCAGTGGAGCAGCGTGGTGGGTCAATGTTCTAAAAACCCTCTCTCATGAGTGAAGAGGCCTGTGCCCAACAGTGGGACGTTAATGGGCTGCTACTTGCTTATTTATTAGATTTGCAAAGTATATTACAGCAGTAATACTATTTTCTATCATGTAAGTATAAATTTAATGTCTAATTAAATTATATGGCTTAACGATTAAAAATAATAACAACGCCTCAATAGCAAGGCGAATAAAAATTACAAACTCTTTGAATTCTGTTTTTATAATACAAGCGGATCAATAATCTTCTTATATATAAAAATTAATACCTTTGTTCGTTAGTCTCGCTAAACCTCGAGAACGGCTGGTCCCCTTTTTTTATTTATTTTGGTTTTGAATTACACGGAAAGTATATACGAAAACAATAAACATCCCGTAGTTTTGAATTCAATTTAATTCTCTAAAACTCTATTTGAAGTGGAATCTATATCTATATACAAATCAATTGCTGTTAATTAGTCTCGCTAACCTTTGAAGCTCCTAACCTTTGTGTTACAACAAGTTTTCAAGTATTTTGTATAATTAAAAATAATAATGAAACTTTATTTATACAGATTTATATCTTCTGCAGCGGTATGAAGTTTGCCGGGTGAGCTAGTTAATAATATATATCCTGCAATATATATTACAAACAGCAGACAGCAAAGTAAAGATACATTAACAATACCTTATCCATTCCATTTCTTATATAATGATTTAAACTTTTACACTCCTAACTACGACAAAAGCATTTTATTTTGATCGTTTCTTTGATGAATGTGCAAACTTTCAGGCGAATCAGATATCTATACAGTCGTATATAAACTATCGTAAAAGCTTTCATTACATATATAGATAAAGACAGGTGAAAAAAGTTAAAATCAAGTTAAAACGTTACTACTTTTCTTACCATTGTCGGTAAGAGCTTGACAGTATGAAACAAACAGAACATTATAAGTAACATTTTAAATAATAAAAGCCTTAATATACCTTAATATAAAGCAACGTGTTTTGACAGGGTCGAAAACAAAGCGTTATAGACGGGGTCGATGTAGCGGAAACTGATAGAATGAGCCCCTCGGTACGGAATAAAGCCGCCCTTCATGACAGCGGAGTGTGCAATTCCTTGACACATCTATCGTGACCGTTGAGGCGATAATTTTAATAAATGTGCCGTCAATTAAGGGAAAAAAGAATATAGATCGTATTCAATTAATGGTATGTACACTTTCTTACATATATTTTTGGCTAAACTACAGAAACAGTAACTTCATATTGTTAGACTATAAAATGTCGGCTGACAAACACTGATAGCTCTGAAATTTTGGGAGTTATTGAGTAATGTAACTCCGCTAGTTGGAGAATAATTTCAAGAAGAAAAAGAAGCTATCTACAAATACTATCAGTGAATGATTGTCCTCTTTTTCCAAAATTACTCTATGCGCCCAATCTTTCTCCGGTTGTGTCGGAATACCGTCACATCGGACTATGAGGTTGAAGGAATAGAGAGAGCACTTGTGAACTATGCCTGCCAATCCGCACTGGAGCAGCGTGGTGGGTCTATGCTCTAAAATCCCTCTCTCATATGAGTGAGGAGGCCTGATAGCTCTGAAATGTCGGGATTCATGGAGTAGTATATAGGCAACACTTATAAAAATACCAAAAACATTGTGCAATATTACGAAATGTTATGCAATACGAGGAAATTTTAACGAACGGAACAATTTGGGAGGATAATCTATGCAGCTGCTTCGTGGGATAGTTGTTTTAAATAGAAATACTGCTAAATTGTACAAATCCAAATAGTGAAGTAATAATTAATGCAAATTGTGTATTTAAATAGTGGAGAGAATAATAGTTGTTAGTTAATGTGAGTTGAGGTTTTATAATAATATGCGTGTGTAAAAATTGCAGCAAAATGTATGTATCCATTTCCTATTTATATCTATTTTTATGATTGTAAGACGATCTCAATGGATAATAATTTCAGATTATTTAATGTCAATATTACTTCCAACATTTAGGTGTTTCGCTCTTGTAAAAATTACAAATTGATGCTTACATGCTTAGATATATTTTTTTTTTTAAAGAAGTAAACCATTGTAGTAGTTAACATTTAGTTTTATGATTTAATTTTAACTTTATTCATTTCATTCTTTTGTTTTTTGTCCATTATAGTTCTGCTTTAAGTGGAAAACATTATTCGTTTACAAACTGTACTTATATCATGATAAAAAAGATTATTAAAGTAAAGGATAATGTTAATTTATTGATACTAAACATCGTTTTACGTTAATTCAAGTGTTATAGGGTGATCCAATGTAAACATTAAAAGTATTTCAAATTTTTATTACATTACTGAATTTATTATATTTTTAGCGTATGTTCAAGTATATAGGCAATACACCAAGATGATAGTATTTTATTTATGCACTACCCTTATATTTCATTGCTAGTTTTAATTTCGACAAGGGTTGCCTGGCAGAGAGCGCTTAAAGCAATAAGGCCTTATTGCTTGCACATAGATCAATAGTTTTATTTTATAAATTTTAGCATAAGTTTCTGTATCGTATATTTTATGTGCAATAAAGCATATCTATCTATGATTATGTTTAAATACAAGCATAATTTACCCAATATTGTTGAGACCAATTCAAACTTGAACTAACATAGAGTAGTATACGTAAAAGAGGACAATCATATTTTCATTGTATTTATAAATAGCCTCTTCTTCTTCTTGAAATAACGAATACATGAATTTTTCCTTTTTCTCAGCGAATTCGCCCACAAATATAAATTAAAGAAGTTCATATCTCTCGTATGGAAGCACGTAGCCGGGAATGGATACTTGTCAATTTGAAAGTTTAATGCCAATTACTTGCCAATTTTTATAACTTGCAGTAGGCAACATTACTATCGACTTGATATTACTATTGTTTCTTAAATATTAATTCAATAACTTTACAGCTTCATTTATCATAAGCTCACATAGAAGGTTTGAAAGTTTTCCTTGTAACGAGTTTAAAAAGATAGTGCTAGAAGGCGCAGGAAGTGTCTTGACTTTCATCACTTGTTTTACATTGATGACTATGCAAAATTAAATTGACCAAAGATCAAAACGTAATGGCAATAATCGATTAATGATTTTACATTTAAATTATCGATTCCTCGCGTAGTTCCGTATCCTTTTTTTTTTAAATAAAAGTAGTCTAAGTTACTCCTTTCATAATCAGCAAATCAACATATTTAACTATTTGGACACTTTATTGCACGTCTACGATAATAATATACAATAGAATAAACTTAAACATAAGAGAAATAAAAGGATTTCTTCCAAACAACCTTGGGTTAATAAAAAGAAAGTAATATAGACGGTAGGCAATGAAATAACCATACACACTAATATCTACATTCTAATCAANTATCCTTTTAAGTTACTCCTTTCATAATCAGCAAATCAACATATTTAATTATTTGGACACTTTATTGCACGTCTACGATAATAATATACAATAGAATAAACTTAAACATAAGAGAAATAAAAGGATTTCTTCCAAACAACCTTGGGTTAATAAAAAGAAAGTAATATAGACGGTAGGCAATGAAATAACCATACACACTAATATCTACATTCTAATAATGTATAACAATAAATACATAAATTAACTAATATATGTAATATTATAACATACATACAGACTCAAAGACAAAAATTTTGTTTGTTTATTTTATGTTTTTGATATCAGTATTCTAAACACCTCTCATATGCATTAACTAAAAAGCGGTTATTTTAAAATGACAAACATGTCTCTCTAATTTTATTTATTTACGTATAAATCGAAATAGTAAATATATTTTTTCAACTCTTTTAGTTACGTTGTATTGTTATTTTTTCCTCAATACGAAGTTGAATTCGAACACCCTTTGAACGTAGATTATATCGTGTGTATTAAGTACGTAACACGAAAGTTCCATTTAACACCTTGGACGGTGCAAATGGCTCACTAAACTCAAATAGGAGTCACGAAATGGTATCATTAGCTGAATTACATACGTGACCGCGTAATTGAAAGGGACTCGAACTCACTAAGACCGGCTCAACTTGGCTGAAGTAAAACCGCATTAGCTCAACAGTTTAACAGTTGATTGTACAACAAATAATATGAGAAAATAAAGTGTTCCCCTATCTGTAGAATAGGATTAAAGTCTCGTCGATGGAACAAATACTATTATTTAAGAAGCAAACCAGAGTCAATTTAGCAACAAAAATATACTATCACGATACACACACATATTGATATATAATAACAATTCATCGTATCATGTGCTGTTTATTTTAATATTTTTTATTGCTGGTGGGTTACTGTTTAACTGTGACCCGACCTGATGGCAACAGACTTGGGAAGAGTTATTTTACTCTTAGTGGTTTCTTCGACGAATCGTAGTGATACACAATATTTTTTGCTTGTTGACACATCTGTACTGATAACTAGCCACGACCGAAGCCTTATCGTCGTCATCGTCTCTACCGATAGTCGTCCACTGCTGGACACAGGTCTCTCTTACTGAATTCCACTAGGCCCGATCTTGCGCCGCTTGTATTCAGCGGCTGCCGGCGACCCGCATGATGTCATCCGTCCACCTGGTCTGCTGACGCTGCGTTTGCCGGTGCGAGGCCGCCACCCTATCACCTTCGGGCTCCAACGTCCATCGTTTCTGCAAACTTTGTGCCCTGCCCATTGCCACTTCAGCTTTGCAAGTCGGTAGACTACGTCGGTGACTTTAGTTCTCCTACGGATTTCCTTATTTCTGATTTGATCACGTAGGGAAACTCCGAGCATAGTCATCTCAACATAAGCCTCACATTAGTTAAAATCTAGAAAAAATGGAAAATATAATTTCCTCTGTCAATGGGGCGATGCCACCAAAAATGCTGTCTAATTAGTAAATTCCAATCAGAGGAAATAATATTAACGAAACTAATAAAAAAAGCAACGTTACAATGTGATTGAACGGAGAAATGTCGTTTTTGCAAAGCCCTTTTATTCGAAAGGCTTGAGCTTAATTATAATGAGCAAAGTTCATTAGTAGGCGTGCTCTTCTATCCAATTTCACTTTATTTACCTTACGTGCACTCATTCCGAGTTGTAAACGAAGTAAATATTGGAATTGAACGGATATATATTTACTGTCTGAAAAACAACGGAACTTACCATGGAATGTAATACACAGAAACAAGGCAAACTCAATTTAATATCACTATTAATTAGTTATATAATTGAATTTCCTGTTCCTGTGGATGCTCCTTGTTATTGTGGAATAAACCGAAAGTTTCATAAAAATCAGTCCAAGCTTACCATACAATTTGGAGTTCTTTGGACGTTCTGTACTCTTTATTTTTTAAATTTTGTAAGAGACGTAGCCATCACGCTCGGGTATGTTACGCTCGTTCGCGTAATGTAGACTTTCGTCTACGAAGGAAGCGTGAGTTACGCTTTACTACTATATTTTCATTTATTATTAAATATAACATCACCAACAATACAATATTTATACGTAATTATTATTATTTATACTGTAAAATATATTACTTTATGAATATATAACTAAAAAATAGTCGTCGAACATCGACTTGAGGTTTCCACTTCTGTCGTGTGGTCTTAAGTACACACAAAATTCCTTTTTATTATTCTAACCTTTACTTTTCGTCACAAAAATATAAATACAAAGGCTTTCCGACCGTAAAAGACGTACACTTTGGTAAAAATTACACTTTCAGTTGCGTCACAGTCAAACAATGTGTGTAAAGTATGCGTAGACTGCAGTTTAATATGTAAACTTTGAAGTCAAAGGTGACGACGTAACCCTACTCATCACGCCTTAAAAGGGGCGCAACGAGAGGGTCTTTCCTTTGCTTTCAAATTTTAGATGTTTGTATGTAATCGTAGGCGTTAAGGCCAAAATTAGAACCCTGTTCCTTTTAGTACTAAGTGGCCTTGTAGCTTTTATATGCAGAAGTGCGTAATACGTATTGTTATACACTTATAGGATTTATCTTAACGATTGGTCCTGTATTTATGAATACATTTAGACTACATTAATCTATAAGAAGCCAGAATAGCCACAATGCTAGATACGTCAGTTGTTGCTGCAATATTTCTTGCTTAAACTTTACTTTATCAAATGAGAGATAATTGAAAACTGATTTTTTAAGATGGAGAATATAAAAGAGTTACCAGTCAAACATATTATAATTTTAAAGTATTACTTAGACGATAAAAAGGTAAGTCTTGAATAATTGCTGTCTTGAACTTGAATTGAAATAAATTTTAATGACGATGATAAAAATTGCCGATGCCCATGAATTTTTGTTGTGAGTTGTACTTAGATCAGAACTCAATAGAATCTTCGTCTTTTGAAAATTGAAAGTCATTTTTTCATCATTTCGTCCTCATCAGTCGTAAAGTGAAATAATGTACAACAACAAAATGCTTTGACATTAAAAAGTTTTATAAAAGCCTACTAAACAAAAAAATAACAACATGAAACGTTGACATTTTATAAATGAGACACAGGTTACGTGTACCGTACTGAACTAAACTCTGTATACCTTATAGGATGGTACGGTGAGAGATATGGTGAACTGCCGAACTGAGTAGGAAGATAGGCGGCGTGGTAAAACTTCGCCACGGCATGCGTCGGTCTCGAAATTGTTTCTATTTGTTTTAAACTTAAATTTTCGTGGTTTATTAACATATTGACTATTTGAACGGGTACATATCACGATGGCGATTTTTAATTTTTAATTTTTAATTTTGCCGATATTTCGACCCAGTTGCATGGATCGTGAAACGATCCATGCAACTAACTGGGTATGTACCCGTTCAAATAGTCAGTATGTTTGAATTTGGTTTGCTTAGAAGACTGTGCATCTTTGGCAGAGTCATCTCTGAAATTCTCGTTATAGGGAAATTTGTGCGAAATACTGTGTTGATGACTTTTTTTATGGTAACGATCATTTAGCTATAATGCTGCATTTATACGGTTTAATTCAATATATTTGGATAGTAGTTCAATCGTCCCTTTCTTGTTATCTGGGCGAGATTGTTATTAATAATAAGACTGTTATCTAAGTGAAGTCAATCTCTTAGTTATTACTTCGTGTTTAATGATTTACAAAAAAAAAATAATTACGCAAAGAAGAGTTTCTAAAGACATTTCTCTTTGAGAAAAAAGCGAGGGAAAATACGTTTGTTGATATTTTTAGTTCTAATTTCCTATAATATTGTGATTAAATATGTAATGTATACCGGTTAAAACGATGTATCTTCCCTGTGGAAACTGCTCTGAACCCCATAAATCCCAATTTTTTATAAGCATTGAAAAAAGTTCCACACGTGGGGATATAACTTTTTTTCTATTACTGTAAATTATATAAAAAAAAAAATTAAATAGAAGGTCTTGTTATGAATAAAGTTCGCGAAAATTGTGCATAACAATACCTCTACTTTATTATTACAGATATGTAAAAAAAATATTTACTGTCATATAACTAATAAAACTTTTTTAGTACATACATATTCACATAATTTATATGCTCGCTAGTTATTCAATAATAAAATTTATTGCATGCTCAGCTATACGAAGTAATAAACGATCAATTGAGTGATGTTATTTAATATCACGGCCCCTGTTCATATCGTAAATTCGTATTACTCCGAGATCACTTTATATTAACTGGCGGGCGTTGACTTGAAATAAAAGTCAGGTTATTTATACATTTTGATAGTAATGTTTCAACTACTTACTATGATATCAGAGGTCCCTGGTACGATTTTGTGCACCAGTCTGTAGGAAAACGTCCCGTGCTCCCTGGAAAGCCATTGCTCTAGATGAGCACGAATCGTCTCCAATGTGGCCTCGCCCGCTACTGGGGACCCGAGGTACTCCTTCACTTTTGGATCAGAGCCTGGTCGGCTTGGATTCTGATCCTCCGGACCTCATAGGCGTCAATTGGGAGTTACCCAATAAATGGAAGAACGTTATCCTGCTTCTACTTGGTCGTAGGAGCGGCTAGGTGACTGGTCATGCAGTCATTTGTTCTCTACCTTGCCAGTAACCTTCAACTTGTCTAAACTATTGAGCTGGGGTCGCGTTGGGCAATGTAATCAAAGCAAATAAGAATAAAAAATAGACTTATTAGACCTCTTCACGGTACATGCACATCCTCCTCCAACACCACATTACGAAAGCATCTATCTTTTTCCTCTCTGTTGCTCGAATCGTCCATGCCTCAGCACTACAAAAGAAGATGGGGAAGATTTAAGCTGTCGTAAGTCCTTAAATAATAAAAATATAAATTTGCTAGGTATTTTATATACTAATTCAGTGATACCCTTTGAAAATATATTTATATAGCGTCGTTATGTTAAAGCTATTTTAAATCCCCAGATCAGAATTCCGAGCCGGTTCAATCGGATCGCGCTTCACAAAAGGCTTTGTGAAGTCAGTGAAACCCGAGTCAGTATTGTTCGTATCGTAACAGCGCTGGATTACATACCGAAAAGTTCGTTGAAAACGCTACCTACAACAATATTTTTCATTCAAATTGCTTTTTCAAAACGTTCCTGAATTTTTATTGTATGCTGATTGGTATTTTTTCCCGTATTACTTGCGTAAGGGTCCGTTTCTAATCAAATCAACATTTACTTTGTTCAATAATGTTTAACGAGCCTTTTTACGCCATAGGGTTTAACTACGGCATGCAAATATAGTATCAACAATATATAAATAAAAAAAATTGATTTTTACGTTTTCGTACCCCAATACCACTGAATCAATTGCTGAATTTTGTTATACTAAGAAATCAAACTTTGTGCGAGATACATTAGAGAAATAGGCCTAGAAAATTTGTTATTCGTGGAAATAGAGATTAAATATTAATGTGTAATTTCATATTGTAATGTAATATAGACGTTATACACAATAAAGTAAAGGTAAGTGGCAACCTATTAACGTCCCACGGCTGGACAAAATTACGCCCTATAAATACCTTACGTTGTTTTCCTTCCTTGAAAAGCAGAATCCTATATATACCATAAGGTAAGTAGCAGCCCATTAACGTCCCACTTCTGGGCACAGGCCTCCTCACTCATAGGAGAGAGGTTTTTTAGAGCTCAGACGATGCTGCTCCACTGCGGTTTGGCAGGCACAGTAAACAAGTACACTCTCTATTCCTTCACTCTTATAGTCCGATGTGACGGTATTTTGACACAACCGGAGAGAGATCGGGTGCATAGATTAATTTTTGTAAAAGAGGACAATCATTCACTGTTAGTATCTATAGATAGCTTCTATTTCTTCTTGAAATGCTGCCCCATAGTCCGATGTGACGGGAATCCTATACGACCGGAGATAGATCAGGCGCAGGATCGACGGCTTAACTTGCTTTCCGAGGCAAGGGTGTTGGCCGCACACCGCGAACTTCAAAGTTTCGGGCAAATATTGGAAAAATCTTTATAGAAAACTCAATGTCGAGCTTTGAATTCGCCCGACCCGGTACTTGAAACCAGGACCTACGAGTATGTCTTTACCCAAAAACGCTAACCAATAGGATAGCGAGAAGTTCAACCACGTTGTTCTCCTAAAAATATAAGAAAATCTGTACTTACATACATCTGTACATATTTCTCACCTGATGGTAATTGATCTATGATCTATGATCTCACCTGATGGTAATTGCTGATGCAGTCTAAGACGGAAGTGCGCTAATCTGGTAAGAGGCGATATACCCTTTATGGTTTATACACAGCATCGTACCGGAATACAAATTTATTTTTTTGGTGATACGTTTTTACTGGGAGGGTGGTAACTAGGCACGGCCGAAGCCCTCCACCAGTCCACACTCCGAAAAATTAGAAAATACAATTTCCTAAATTCGTCCTACCTCTGCTAGCAAAGCGAATACTCGCTCCACTGCGCCAACGAGGCCGTCAAAATGTCTGTTTCTTCAAATAAATATATCCGTATAACTTCTTGCGATATTTCAAGAAATATGTCTTAAGGTAAATGGGGTTTCCGAGATTGCTACACACAAATTATGATCACGTCGCTTGACAACATTCCTACTTTGTTATTAAGCTTTTTCTGACAAAACGTTTTTTATCGTGTACAATGTATGTTAGCTTTAGTCTTGTTTACTGATTGGCTTCCACCCTAGAAATCTTTTACCTATGCGTAACTTATCGAGTCTCTGACATTTTTGAAGTAAAACTTCTTTACGCAAGCTCCATTTGGGAAGTAAGATGTTAATTGTAAAGTAAGATGAATATATGACGAGAGCGAATTGTGATTGGGCGAGCCGAACGGAAGTTGAGAGGTGAATGATTTATGTATTAATGTAGAGGCAAGAGGTATCTAAGATACAGTTTACTTATTGCATTATTCTCAAAATATGCTGATTTCTTCATGACGTTTTACTTCATTTAAAAGCACAATGGTATCCAAGTTGATATCCCCTGATCTTCTGAATAAGAATAATGTAAGGTAAGTAGCAGTCCACTAAAGTCCTACTGCTGGGCATAGGCTACTTACTCATAGGAAAGAGGGTTTTTAGAGCATAAACCCACGCTGCTCCGGTGCGGATTGGCAGGCATTGTACACAAGTGCATTCTCTATTCCCTTACTCCCATAGCCCAATGTGACGGGAATCCGACACGATCGGAGACCAGGCGTAAGATTGACGGCTTAACGTGTTCTCCGAGACACGGGGGTATAGCACACCGCCAACTTCCCAACTTCGGGCAAATATTGAGAAAATCTTAATAGAAAACCCAATATTGATATTTGAATTGGCCCGACCCGGGACTCGAACCCAGGAGCTCGTGTCTGTAGTCGAACATGCTAACCACTAGACAAATGAGGCAGTCCTGAATAAAAATCCTTGAATCTAATCATTCGACCATAGAGGCTTAATTAGTTATGCGTATCTATAATTATCACAAATATCTACCAGTATCACTTATATAAAATTAATATATCTGTTAAAATGTATTGAAAATTCTCTTTCATTTTATTGTAGTCAATACGGAACGACCAAAACCCCTATAACGTTTAGAAAACACACCAATGGGGCACTAAATGGAATCACCTCTCACCAATTACATTAGCCAAATCGTGTCTGAATGGGGCTTCAGTCGCCGCAATAAAATGAACTCCATTTCCCTGAGTAATCTTTGCAATATAATATCTATTCAGGATATGATTTATTTGATTTTATTAAATTAAATTTCAGCGGTACATTTAATAATAGATTGTTTAGAAATTCTGTTTAATTAGCTCAATATTTTTTTGAATCTTTATAGCGGAAATATATATGTCCGAGAATAAGAGAGAAAAGGAGAGAAGCATAGGGGCGTAGGGTTCTTCGCCGACATTGTCATTAATGGCATCCATAATTTCCATACTGTGTGCGTCGATAGGTAATGTTGGTGCGATCAAACACTTTATTAACTCAGATTATAATCTTCAATCACTTAATGTTCCCGATATCAATTTACACAAACTCATTTATAATAATAGCTAGGAACGCGACAGTTTCAAAAGTCGATTGCACCGGCGGGTCGTCACCAGAGAACTATCGAGAGTCGCGTGCTGGGTCGTCACTATTGACTCTGCCCCACACCGATAGACAGATGACGCCAGCGTTCCACAGACTATACCACTCTGACATATATATTATTGTTGATAGGGTTTAACTGTGATCTTACTTTAAGTAAGTTAGGATACAGTTTATGATATGTTGTGCTTCAAATTGGTAATGTACCGTTTCATTTTTTCTGCCTTTCTACATATCATCGTACTGGAATAAACATTTTTACATGTCATCTTTGTTGGTATTATGTTGGTTGGTGGTAATTAAACACGGTCAATTTACTGATTACAATTTTCTACATTTGGTCCTTCGAGAATTGAACCCAGGACCTCTGTTATGAGGCCGTTAATAATAAAATTTGATGGGCATGGAAGTTGTTTGGGACTACAATCACTATTTAGATAGAGGGAAACTTCAACTTTTCGTATTTTTGACGAATCAAGGTTAAAGGTAGTTTTATCAGCACTCATTTGTCTGAAACTAATTCTAGCATTGTTTTTAGGTATATTATAACGCGATACTGCGTTGTTCTTAATTTTTTTTTTATATATTGTTGTTGAAAAGGAAAACTTCATAACAGCCTTGAAGTAAATAACATATTTACACACGCTTGTAAAATGAGTTAGAGTATAAAACCATCGTTAAAAACAAGCTCATATTTTTTAAAATAGAGATATGTTGAAGAGGTTAGTCTATGAAATTAATAAATTACGCAATTTTACAACCACAGGGTCTATGATTTAGTAAAAATTTATGATAAACAAGCTCCTTAAGAATTCATTTCCTTATATTTCTACAGCATAAAAGTTATGTAATAATTTAAGTGCCTTAATTTAAATGTCTTCCATAATTTGATATAAAATTTCGATTTCCATTAAATGCAAGAAATACATGTAGATATAGAGAGTTTTCCAATGCCCGTCATACCGTTTAATTCCGGTAGGACTGAAATACCAAAGTTGATTGAATAAAAATGTCAACGTAACGGATTTGTTGGATCTTAATCTAATCCAATTTAAAATTAATCTGTGAAATGAAAAGCGGAGGGTTGGACCGAGTTTCGAGTGAAGCGAAGTTGTTTTCGACGTATTTTAAATTTTATTATAGAAAACTTAACTGTTTTCGTGTAAAAGTATCATTATTAAATATAAATAAAGATAAACTTCACTGCTTTAGTTTTTTACAAACATTAATATTTTATTATTGGTTATTTTTTTATGGTGTGGAATTCAAAAATACATACAACTATACATTTTTACCTTTCTATCACAAATCTCTATTTTTTAATAGCGATTATTATTAGCCAAAGCAACGTTTGCTGGACCAGCTAGTATGTAATAAAATTTAAAGATCCTCTGACAAGAAAAAATCGAGTTTAAATTATCTATATACAAAACGTACAAAATTGTCCCCATCAAAAGTCAAGATTTTCCGACTTTGACTTGAAAGTGCGGTATATATAAAATATATCTTCCCCAAAAGTAAAATAAAAATCGTGTGGCAAAATTTAGACTTGTTATATTGAACATTATTACTAAAGTAAAGATCTGAACGCGCGTAAAACTGGAATTCCCTGAATCTAAGGAATAATCAAAGTATTATTGAGCTATAAATCTTTATCGCCACTCACAACGACGCCACAACGACCGAATATGTGAATATTTAGGAAACTTTTCTATTGGCTTATAGAGAAAAGTTAAATAATCGAGATCATAATATCTTATCGTGCCCTTTTACGAGCTTCATATTACGACGTACGAAAATATCAGGGTCGTAATACCTATTTGACACGGGGTTAAGTTAAAGACGCTGATCTGGGGATCTAGACGTAAACGTTTACTCATACCTTTTCATTGTTAATGTCATTACATTCGTTTTATTTGTTTTCATATTTATTTAGATAACAATATCGTTTTGACTAAGAATCATTAATCATGTTGGCGTCTACGGATATGCGACCGTAAATTATATCTGTATATATTAACTACTAGTTGTTCCTAGGTATTCCACCAGCTTAATTCCTGACCATATTTTGATTGACAAATCCATTGCTTATAGGATCAAAAAATCAATCGATGTATTTTTGAAGTGAAACTTCTTTAAGCGCATGAGGGTAAAATTTTTACGGTGATGTGCAGCGTTTTATTTGCTAATTCATTTGAAGATTAGGTAGTTTAAATATTTTCAAATAACATCATTTTAATTTGCCACTCGTCATTTAGTAATTTAATATACTAAATATTTTCCAAAAATAAAATTATTTCATAAATTCTCTTTTCTAAATTTTAAATTGAAAAACAAAAACACGTGGAATTTTTATTTACAATTCGCCATTGGAGATTTCAATAAATTATTTGTAATAATTTTCAACACTTTTAATATTTTAATAACAATGAAATTCATTAAATTCCTAACATATCTTCATTTTTTCCTCCCTGTTTAATTAAAATATATTGATTGTGCAATATTAGTTCGTTACATTACAGCAGAAATATTACCTACATTAAATTATAATTGAGAAATACAAATATCATTGACTTTCTATTATATTAAACAATGATATCTAGTTGATTTGGAATCTTCTAGAGTCAGAATGCGATGGAACATCGAATTTTTTAGTTATTCTTTAACGTCATCAGTCATACATTGAATTGACATTACTATTAGATTCCCATTTGGCTTTTGATTTTATTCAACTTTTTGTCGAATAAAAAAACTGGGGTGAACTAAGCTTAACACTTAGGATTGTAAAAAATTATTATAAATCTATTCTCATAGCTACTGAATAAACATATAAAATTTCATCAAAATTGATCAAGCCGTTTCGGAGGATAAAACCTAAAACTGTGACACAAAATATTTTTATATTAGATGGAATTGTAAAAATCACAATTTTCCAAAATGAAAGATATAAATCTAAATAATAAAGTTCGGTATGAAGCAAATAAAAATAAACTAAATTTGTTTTCATATTTTTATCTCTATTTGCAATCAAAAAGCACTAGTGAAGCTTTCATCCAATTTATAACAAACAATCCCAGTATATTATTCCCACGTATTTCGCTTAATGAAGTATTATTTGTTTAACATCGACAAATGGTTTTAATGCCAACACGTATATTTTTATTTATAGAATATAATAGGTACAAACAAAGCCCAGTAGACTGTAAATTTATCATTAGTTAACTGATTTAGCTCTGTGAGCGGACGTACGGTTATTGTCCCTGCGAAATACGTCGGCGATTCAAAGACCTGAGTTATTACGGTGATACGTTTCTTCGAATATATTACGGGACGCAGCTAAAAATATCCAGTGTTGTCAGTTGTTACGTTCAACATGATTGTATGTGATTTTTTTACTTCAAACTGACGTAGGGTTGGAATCAATAATTTTGTATCCTCAAAAAGGCAGCTGACGTGATAGCTGATATTAGATAGATAGTTTTATTGTACACCAAAAATTGCGGTTACAACATGTTTCTTTTATTGCTAATAGGTTAGCGCTTGTGAGTGATCTAACTTGGTGATGTGTGATGATATTGTCTAAGATGGAAGCGCTGACTTGGTAAAAAGATTAGAGCTGCACTATTAAGCGCTATTAAGATTGGCGAGTAAATTTGGTTCCGCTGCATTTGCTGTTAGAAAAGTAAGATAAGACACTGATGTTGAAACTGCCAAAATGGTTTATTTTGCTTGTTGTAATATTATGTTTTACGGCATACGGTTATGGGGTAAGGCGGCGGACCTTGAAACTATATTTATTTTAGAAAAAAGAGCAATATGTGGAGCAATAAACCGAGTGCTGGACATAGGTCTCACATAATGACGTCCACAAGGCCCGATCTTGCGCCGCCTGGCTCCAGCGGCTACCGGCGCCCCTCTTTTTATTAACGGTTCACCTTGTGGGGGGTCTGCCTACACTGCACCGTCCGGTGCGGGGTCGCGACTCCAGCATCTTCTGTCCCCAACGTCCATCGCCCATTACCACTTCAAGTTCGCGATTCGTAGGACTATGTCGGTGACTTCGGTTCTACAACGGATCTCTTCATTTCTGATTCGATCACGTAGAGAATCTCCGAGTATAGCCCTCTTCATCGCACGCTGAGTGACTCTGAGCTTTCGCATGAGACCCATAGTCGGCGACCACGTCTCAGAACCGTAAGTCAACACGCACTGTTCGAAGACTTTGGTCTTCAAGCACTACATGCCATATTTCAATTAGAATGTCATGCTTGTCTTAGAAATAAAATTTAAAGAAACATCAATTTTCACAATACCGTCGCAGTATATATTAAATAATATCTTATATATCCGTGATAATATTCACTTAGATAGCAATTTTAATAATAGAAAAAAAAAAAACTTGTAACCCCATATTTAAGAGTGAAGAAGGTCCAGAAATCTTTTGACGGGTTGAGCATGTGCATTTTTAATAGGGTACTGCAAACAGTTTTGGATTTGCCTCCGCATGGTTTTAGGAAACATGTCAAAGGCATATAATAATGTAATAATGTTGAAGATTATTTGAGCGTAATGTTTGGACTTGATTCCAATTGCACAGGTAAGCTAAACACTTTTTAACCTACAAAAACTGTATTTAAAAGAGTAACCGTTGAGTTTCTTGCCGGTTTCTTCTCAGCGGAATCAACTTTCCGAACTAGTGGTAGATTTATTACTAAAGAACATATTCAAAAGTGTTTTTTGGGCCGACTGGAATAAAGAGTATTTGGATTTTGATTTTTTATACTTGTTTCTATACATCCTGCCTCATTAATCTAGTGGTTAGCATGTTCAACTACAGACATGAAGTCCTGGGTTCGAGTCCCGGGTCGGGCCAATTCAATATTGAGTTTTCTATTAAGATTTTCTCAATATTTGCCCCCAGTTGGGAAGTTGGCGGAGTGATCCACCCCCGTACCTCGAAGAGCACGTTAAGCCGACGGCCCTGCGCCTGATCTCTCTCTGGTCGTGTCGGATTACCGTCACATGGGCTATGAGAGTGAAGGAATAGAGAGTGCACTTGTATTCTATGCCTGCCAATCCGCAGTGGAGCAGCGTGGTGGGCCTATGCTCTATAAACCCTCGCTCCTCGGTGTGACGAGGCCTGTGCCCAGCAGTGGGACGTTAATGGGCTGCTACTTTTTCAACTTTTTATATATATACATATATGACAACAAATATTTATTACCTAAGTCTAGACTTTGAAATTGGTGTAACTAAACTGGTTTTATTACAAAGTTAATAATGTGAAGATGTTTTTACATCACTAAGCTCAGTGTCTTATCACGATGTCTTTAAAACTATTCCATTAAATATCAACTTATTTAACAAAAATTAGTTCTTTCATTATATTTCGAAATATTTTTAAATTAATTAGTAGTATTAGCTCATATATAACTAGTATGGACATAAATTCTGGACAAACTACTGACGATTTAAAGGGCATTCAGAGCCTACTTAAATAAAAAATATTTTGATTAGAAGGTAATTTACCTCTTGGAGATTCTACACTCCATTGTACTGTAACGCAAAACTTTTTGCCTGACATGTGATTGCTGGTATTTTCATTTTTTTAATAATTCACTTAATTTTTGATAATTTAAATTTTACTGGCAATGCCCCTTTTTGTAAATCAGGACATATTGAAAGTGAAGTAATTTTAATGCAATTAAGGCAAATACGGTTCAGTATAGGAAAAAATGTAATTAAGTGTAATGAAAAACACACAGGAAACTAATTACTAAGCCATCGTTTCGTGTTATATTAAATATATCGTGTTATTATTTTCATCATTTGAATTTTACGCGTCCGTGCGTTGGTCTACCAGAAACCTTTTTGTTAATTAACGAATTAATATGGAGAATATTTCAGTGTAAAAAGGATGTAATTCTGAAATGTCCTTCCACGTACATGCTGTACATAATTTCTAATCCCTTTATATTTTTTTTGTGGATATATTTTTTAAATCTTCACTAGCAAAGGTCCTGAGTTCCTTTCCCGGCAGTGAAAATGGTGGAAATTGCATTTTCTAATTTATCTGAGACTGGATTGGTGGGAGACTAGTCAACACCCTCTTTTTATTGCTGACAGTGCTAGCTTTACTGTGATAATACCTAATGATAAGTGATGATACAGTCTAAGATGGAAGCTCGCTAATCTGGTAAGAAGCAGTTTATCTCTTATGATTTTTACACAGCATCTAACTGAAACCCAAATCTCTTTATTGATTCTCTGGTAGGGTAGAAACTAGTCGCGGCCGAAGCCTCTCACCAATACAGACTCAGAAATATTGGAAAATACAATTTCCAAAAATTCGCTGTACCGGTGATCGAACCCGGGAACTCACAAACATAGCGAGTATTCTCATCACTGCACCAGCGAGGCTATCAGCGAAAAGTAGCAGTCTAGCAGCAAAGACATCCAAGCAGTATGACAAACAAATTCAAAATATTCTTTATTCGAGTAGGCTCCAACAGCACTTTTGAATCGTCAGTAGTCTGTCCGTTGGTAACAAATCCACCACAGGTTCGAAAAGTTGAATCCACTGAGAAGAAACCGACAAGAAACTGAAGGGTTACTCTTTTAAAGATAGTTGAGTATGTTACAATGTGTAATATTTTGCTTCCGTGTTAGTAATAAGATTGTTTACAGAAATGTATCAACGAAAGTGCAAAAATTTTTATTATGTGTTAGCCTGTAAGTGAATATTATTTATATATAATATAAGTTTCCATGTGAGTGAATATATATTTTTTTGGAAATAAATGTCTTAAACCATAAATGGAATCATGTCCAAACATTTCTATCGTTTAAATAATTTACAACATTATAATACGCCTTTTGTTAAAATATGATTTGATATCTATTGACTCATCACGATATCTCTAAAACCATGAGGCGTAGAGACTTGAAATTTGGTAGGAATATTTCTTTTGCCAAGAGAGGCCAGCTAGGAACGGGTTTTGCGAAATTCCACCTGCAAAGGGGGTTACGGGGTGTCAATTAAAATAATTCAAATCTTGACATCAAAAACAAAACAATCTTCACATACAAACTATATCTTTTATGGTATGTAAAACTTGGTCAGAATTCCTATTAATATAATGGAAACTATCAAAAGTAAATTTTAGTTAGGGCAGTGTGGGTATGTTTCTTATTTGTAAAAAACTTGCCTAAATTAATGAAAATGCTACCAAAAATACATTACGCAGACGAAGTCGCGGGTTCAGCTAGTAATGTATATAGAATTTCCAAGAAATGTAAAACCGCAGCCTCTATTTTTAAATGCTATTTTGTTTGCCGGAAAATCTTTGTATGATACTAAATACCATTAAGGCGTTTCAACGTCTTATTAATCACGTCAACAGCAAGCTGTTGTTCTCAGTGTAGACGAACAACATGTATTGTTAGCACCAAGCTGAGCAATTCAGTGAAAGCGGGGCGGTGTAAACACCGCCTTACAATACTATCGTAGTTCTAGTGTTGCAAGAAGTGAAAAGATTAAGAACTAACACCTTTTGTCCAAGATAAAATCTCAAGAAGAAGAGCTGTAATGCTTAATGACGTAGATTCGTTTTAAAAGTCACGGTTTCAAATCAAAGTAATAAGCAAATTAACTAGTTGTTTCCTGCCATGTTGCGCGCCTTTTTGAAGTGAAACTTCTTTAGGCGCATGAGGGGTTCATCTTTACGGATGAAACGCGTGATTATCGTCACGAAGATGTGCAGCGTTTTTATGCCAATTCCTTTGAAGCTTAGGTAGTTTTAATATTTACAAATAACATGTGGCATTTTAATTTGCCACTCATCATTTTATAATTTAATATACTATTTTTATAAAATATAAAATAAAAATATTTCATAAATTCTCTTTTTTAAATTCTAAATTCAAAAGCAAAATTTAATTAATATTTTTCAACATTGACAAAAGCCATGTGGCATTTTTATTTACAATTCATGGTTTGAGATTTCAATAAATTATTTGTATTAATTTTCGACACTATTAAAATTTAAATTTCTAACATATTTTCCTTTTTCCCTTCCTCTAAGTCTTGGAAATGCAAAGTTTTAGATTTATGTAAATATAAACAAGACTTAAAAATTAGTTTACCGAAATAGTTTCACTTCTGAAATGTGCACTTTATACGCAAGCACTTTTAACTTTTTTAAATGCTAACAAATTAGCGCTTGACATAGTCTAAATGAAAGTGCACTGACCTGGTAAGTGGCAATTGACCTTTTATGGAATAGAACAGCTTCGTACCGGAACGCAAATCTATTGTTTAGCAATACGGTGTTGCTAGTAGGGTAGACACTAGCCAGTAGTCCAAATCGACTCAGTTTCCTGAAATCGACCTACTAGGGATCGAACCCAGGACATCTGCTAGCAAAGTAAATCCTCGCACCACTGCACATTCGAGTCATCAAATTTAGGTTGCTTTTTTTCTGAAATAAAAGTAGCCTAACTTATTGCTTATAACATCAAAAATTTGTCAGTGAAAGCCCTGTCAAAATTGATCAAGCTGTTTCAGATATTAGCAGGAACACATACGGATCTACACACGAAAATTTTAGGAATTGATTTTTATAAACAAATCATTTATACTTTCAGATAAAGTTTATCTCTAAGCATATCCACGATATGAAGATTTTGTGAAATGGGGGAGTTAAAAAGCAATCTGTATATATCATGATTCATTTTTAAGTCACTGTTTAAGAGTTATATACACATATACACTCGGTACACAAAGATACGGAGGCTTTGTATATAAAAACATAGTAAAAAAAGTTAATTAATTTATAAGTTACTAGCTTAACCCGCGATTTTGTCTGCATGGAACGTTTTTGGATATCATTTTCATTTAGGCAAATTGTTTTACAAATAAGAAACATACGTATAATACCCCCGCATCCCCCCTTGCGTGTGGAGTTTAATAAAATCCGTTCTTAGCTGACCTCTACTCGGCAAAAGGAATATTCCTATCGGATTTCAAGTCTCTACGCCTTATGGTTCTAGAGATATCGCGATGAGTCAAAAGTGCTGTAATAGGCGTATTTGAATAAAGATATTTAGATTTTAATGTAAACATTCTTGAAATATATTTATCACAAAAATCAACGTTTTTCATAGTTAAGAATCAGAAAGTATTTCGCGAAATCAGGTTAATTAACTTAAAAATTACTTTTATGATACCGATTAATTATAAGTTATTACTAACTAAAAATATTACCTGTTATTCGTTTATTTTAATATTTTAATATAATTACTTTTCAATCCGATAAAGATGTTATTAATTTATTTTTATAAGACTCAAATTGAAAGCAAACATGCGACTGTTAATACGTTTTAAATGAACTCCATTTAACGTGAACTTCTGTAATTACAGTAATTGCTTATGTTGAATTTCACGCACAATTAACTTCGATGGTTATATTTTGAGGATACAATTTTTTAATGAAATAAGCGTTGAATACAATTAGATCAAATTTTCGTATCATTTCCAGATGTTTTCCATAGAGCAGTGTTTAGCATCGTCCCTATAATTGATGACACGCAATAATTCATCGTTTGTGTCGGGTCTCACGCTCCCGATATGCGGACGAGACTGGACACGACTTATAAATATAGTATGTGGATAAAATATGGCTTTAATTTTATTTATAAAACATTAAAACTCCGTAAATCTTGTATTTTTTTACTTATTTTGATTATAAAATTGTACCATTGGATGGATATAATAGTTGTTATCTGTACATCAGAATAATAAAATAATCAATTAGAATATAGCTGCACCTGCGACTTCTTCTGCGTGAAATGTTTTTTTGGTAGCATTTTTATTAATTTAATCAAATTGTTTTACAAATAAGAAAGATTCGAAAGATAATATATAGAATACTCGGCAAAAGGAATATCCTTTCCAAATTTCGAGTCTCTACGCCTTATGGTTCCAGTGACATCGTGATGAATCATTAGTTAACACCCACGTAACCCCCTTTACGCGTGAAATTCGGTAAAATCCGTTCTTAGCTGACCCCTACTCGGAAAAAGGAATATTCCTACCAAATTTCAAGTCTCTACGCCTTATGGTTAGAGTGAAATCGTGATGAGTCAATAGTTAACACCCCCGCAATCCTCCTTGCAGGTGAAATTTCGTAAAATCCGTTCTTAATTGCCCTTTACCCGGCAAAAGGTATATACCTACCAGATTTCAAGTCTTTACGCCTTATGGTTCCACAGATATCGTGATGAGTCAATAGGTACTTGGATATCTCTTTTATATATATAGATAATTTCAATAGAATAAAGATGCTAAGCCAATTGTTTGGAAAATAATTTTTCAGATTTCTTAAGGAAAATCATTGCAATAAATGACTAAAAATTACTCAAAAGGTTTATAGGTTGGTAATCCTTTCTAAAGAAAGCAATAAAAATGATTTTAAAAAAACCTGCTACCGTTTCTTTTTGACGAATATTTTAATTTAATGCTCTTACGTTTACAAAAAAATTCTAAGAAACATTCGTAGAGATTTGAGTGGATTTTTTTTTTGGTTGAACTGAAACAGAAATATATAAAAAGCCATTAAGTTAACTGTAAACTGTATACGTTTCTATAATAAACTCCCACAAGACGTTTTACAGATGTCAATTAATAAATTCAAAGTTTTTGTTAAAAAAAAGTTGATAGAAATATCGTGGTAGTGAACGAATTGCTCTAATTTGTGAGGCAACAAAGACATTCGTGTTCTGGTACGATGCTGTGTAAAAACCATAAGAAATAAATTACCTCTTACCAAATTAGCGCACTTCCATCTTAGACTATATCATTACTTACTTTCAGGTGAGATCAGAGTTAAGCGTCAAACTGTTAGCAATTAAAAAAAACCTCCAGTGAGGCATCCATAAAAGAAGAAGTTAAATCAAATTACTTTTGAACTGATTTTGTCTGAAATACTAGCAAATAAATATTATTGTGGAAACTAAAGCGCTGAATAAATCTCAAAATTTTTTATACAGAGTTAGAATTTTTGTTCGTTTTAAATAAAAATATTATTAGTAGCGACTAATTTTATGAAATAATTTATTGTGGAGAAAAACACTATAACTAAGAATATCTTTTTATACAAAAAGTAATGAAAAGCTATTTTGTGAAGGGATATTGTCAATAGTTCATTATTGTTCTGCTGCAAAAAAGTCAGCGTCAATACTACATTGCTTATGAACATTTGTTAAATAAGGAACAATATATCCGAAGTAAATTCGTATAGGCGAGAGTTGGTCGTACATTTGGATAAAAGCCTTATGTGGCAATTGTAAAGCTTGAACTAACCAAAGGGCTATAAAATAGAATACGTTGCTACTACGTTTTCAGCAAAAAACTAGTATCGCTACCAAAACAGACCATCGCACTGCGAGCTATTGATACCACGCTCGAACGAACGCAGTCGATGTAGTCCATAAATAAATCGACTCCCGTTTTTGCGCTTCACTTTACCATAAAAAACAATTTCTTACTAAAAATAGTTAATTTAAATTGCCTTGCATCCCCGTGACATGGTCGCATTCCATAAATGTTGGCCATCTAGTATCGTGTTCGTTGCACTTAGCGCCGCGGTCGCCTTGGGACTCCTGACATGAATTAAAAATGCATGTTACATTAGGGTTCCATTGGCATCTCTTTCTACAACGCAGATGGGATCTAGCTCATTCGCTTTCTACGTAATGGTTTGTTTAACTTTTGTATTGATGCCGAGGATATTGGCTTAAAAGAAGAAGGAGTGGTCTTTTTTTTTAGCTGAGAATTCAGGCTTCTTTCCTGACATTGCAAGTTAAGAAATTGTATTTTCTATTTGGTCTTAATCTGGATTGACATGACGCTTCCATCGTGGCCAGTCACGGTCCAACCAGCAAAATATGCGTAAGAAAATTTATTTGCCGGTAGGACGCTATTTAGAAACTATTAAAAGGTAAATTACCTCTAACCAAATTAGCGTAACCTAACGCTAACTTATAAGACTGTATCACCACAGTTAAGTTCACAAGGAACCGCTAACTAAAAAGGAAGGAAAAATACATAAATTAACATTTTAATGGCTTTCGTGCTTTCTTTTCAAAGTTATTGCTTATATCAGAATTTGCTGATAAGTTTGAGAATATTATTAGAAAGTTGTAACAAAATTATCATACCTACAAAATTAACTAAAAAAAAACTTGAAAAAATTTGTAGATATTAACTAGTTCAAAATTGTTTTTATCATAATTTTTACTTGTTTTATTAGAAATTATCACATGAAATAACAGTCTATCGAAGTAAAATAAATCTGCTACAATTCCTTGCATACGCTATATAAATATGTAACATCTACCAAATATAAAAAGGGGGACTAAAGTACGGCGCTACCTATTTGACGCTTATAACGATTTATACTTGACGATCTTATTTTTAAGTTGTAAATTAACGCGAATGAAAGAACGGAATGAATCCAACAAAATGAAAAGCAAAGCTCAAAATCGGTTTACAAGTTTCGGAGTATATCGCTATGAGAGAGAATTTTGATATACAAATTATGACAGACATCTAAATTCTCATCTCTAAAACTATTTTAAATTGCACTTAGTGATCAAATACACAGAATATTTCGATTGAAACAGTTGGGGGTTGATTCTAAATGTCTCTCGAGATGTTTGTCGGTAATCAAAAAGCTTTGCTAACGTTCAGGTAGTACCACAAAGAGCTCGTTCATAACATTTTAGTTTTACATTTGAAACCTAATGTTTATAAGCATAACATACCAATATTTGTTTTACAAATTCATGATAAAATCACTCTTTCAAAAATACTTGCTTTCATTTTAATTACCATTATCAACAGTGTTAATACTAATAGTTCAACAATTAAATAATGTAACAATCATGCAGACCTGTATAGGCAAGTTTCGAATGAATAATAAATATCCATTATTTCATTTACTTCCTGTATATTTGATAAATTACCTTTCCTCTTTTGCAAGCGCCAATTTCGTTGCTTTTCAGTTACATTATAACAAAAATAAACCTATAGAAGGTTTATTTTATTTTGAATATTTCAAATAATTTCACAGATCTATTAAATACAATTGGAGTACTTCTATTCGTTCTAGATTATTTAATTTTATTATTCAAATTCATGTACACGTTATAATAGTCAATCCAAACATATTTCTTTCACACTGGCAAAGAATTTTAAGCCCCATATTGGCTTTTTGTCTATTTATCATTAATAAACTAAAAGCGTTTACGAATTTATATTTGAATATTATAAATTTCAAAATAGTTACAAAATAAAAATAAAAATCATGTTTTAAGTGTAACAGATTTTATGAACAACGTTAAACAATAACTATTTGCATTCCGGATCAGAACATTATTAACGGATTATTAACAGACATAATTCCCCGTAACAAATTAACGCAAATTTTATATATGTCACTTGTTTTAAAGCGTTTAAAAGAACGTGTTTAATACATATCGTGATGAAAACAGAGGATTTTTATGTTTATGTATATAGAAAATATTACTAACCATTTTTAGTAAATATACATTTTAACAAAAAAAAGAACCGCCTTCAAAACAAACTCACAAATATATTAATTTGCTCTAAAAAGTAAGAAATAATTGCGTATTCTTTTCTATATTTTCTTTCTATAGTGTTCTTCGTATTTTTATATTCGGAGTCGGTGGCAGTCAAGGTAGATATTCCCCGCGTGTCCACTTGGCAGCTCCCGCCTATATGTAGGTACCTTGGCTGACACCGACCAAATATAAGACCCTATGACCAGCACCATCTTTCATATAAAAAAAAATTATCAAGATCATTTGAAGATATGAGGTAACAAACATAAAAAAAAGAAAATACCGTCGAATTGATAACCTCCTCTTTTTTTGAAGTCGGTTAAAAATAGCCATTCGTTTGGGTTTAAAGAGATATACAAATTTTATAATAGACCTTCTACAGGGTTCAAATAAACATGTTTATTATGAGTCATTGCGACAAAAGAGGATTTTTATCTAGAAAATATTAGCTGGGGTGTGACATCAACAGGACACTGAGCATGGTTACTGCCGTTAATGGGGCGGTTAACCAGGCTCACGCAGCCAAGGCGATGTTATAACCGGCACTTACTTCAAAGCTGCCAACAGGAACCAAGCTGCGAATCTAAGGTGCCTACATTCGTACGCAATTGACGTATGCGGCCCTTTCTTGGTACTTGCTCTGCTCCAAGAGGCAGAGGAATATGTTGCAGGTCATATAGAACAAATGCCTTCGCCTGATCTTAGGAGCCCCGAGGTTTGATAGGAATGATGTACTTCATAGACACGAGGACGCCCACTGTGGTGGTCTTCGTACGAACACTCGCCTAACAACTGTTCGCGCGTGCGGACTAGAGCATACATTCTCATCTCCGCGGTTTCACCCCACTAAGAGATCGACTAGCGACCGGGCTTGCCCCAACCTCGGGAGCTCCACATACCACCACCAATTGATCCAGGCGAAGAAGGTGGCATTAGAGAGAACGACATACCGAATCAAACAAACCAATGACAAGACAGCAGACAACCACACGGACGGAAAAGGACAAGGAGAAAAGGATCATAAAAGAAGGAGACTAGAATTACCATAGGCCAGACCCACTACGCGGACTTGCCCCAGCCCAAAAGGGGCTAAAATTGCCGTACACCCCAGGTGTACGAGTGTACTGGCCCGGGCTATGAGGTTCCCCTCGAGGCCTGAAACCGCTGCTTAGCAGCGAAGACACCCCACGGCGGTAGAAAATAGTTAGAAAAGAGTTTATACAAACTAATCGAATACGTGTATTAACGATAACATTAAATTATTATGTGATACATGTATTTTTCCTTATTGACACAAATTACCAGCACTCTTTCTGCTTTATATGACGGTCTGTGTAATGCCAGGAATGTCTGGAAGAGATTGAAAGCGATAAGACCGCCAATTGCCACTAAAACTACTTAATACTGAAAAAAACGTATATTTCTTTCTATCATTTTATTTCTTACTGTATCTATTATGTAAAAAGTAAATTTTGTTTGCAAAATATTACCAACAGTGTTAAAATATAACCTCTCGCTTGGGTTAACGGAGATAATTCTCTGTAATAAATTGGCGCACCAGTTAATGACAGCGAGGGTTGCTGCCGTCTGCAGATAGAAGCAACAAGCAAACTGAGACAAACCAACACAGCAAAATGGAGTTTCAGAAAGAAATTGGGTTCATTAACCGGTTTAGCGTCAGTTTTGAATTTAGCTTTGAATTTTGTGTGAGTATTATTTCGCATAACTCTTGGTCGAATTTTTCAAGTGAAATATTTGATTTATCTAATAATAACATAAAACTTAAATTGAAGGCAAAAATAATATTGTATTAGTTTTATTTTGTCTCAGATTCGCCTTAATATTTAGACAAATTAACTGACGTAAATTAGTTTTTCTAATTTGTTGAAAATTATAAGTCTTAGTTAAATTACTCGTATAACTGCTCAATTACCAAAAATAGTTTCAACATTAAAAATTGTTCTACGAAAGAATAAAGTTTTATAGCGATTTTTTTAGATAATAGAAGTATAAAGTGGACTAATAGGTTACTCTGACTTTTTACTTAGAGTATAGCATTTGATAACATAATAGAATTAAATAAAGAATCAACAGAGACGAGCCATCTTCTAGTAATATTCTAGGAAAAAAAAACTTATTATACAAACCGAACGAATTGTGCTCGATGCAGCTGCGTTTTATGGCAAAGTGCCCATCTCAACTCCCATGATATCCACTCCTAATAAGTCGCAGGAGCTGCTGGATGACTTATGTAAGACCTTTCCAATACCACCTATCCCCACAGACTCGGTTGGCGGTACCGCCCCATTGGAAGACAACTTTGACTCTAAAGCTAGTGAGCCAAAAGTCGTAGTGGTAAAGCCCGAAGCTGCATTTGAGGACTTTGCCAATGCTTGTCAAGCCCCTCAGTCCACGGTTAGTGGATTTGCAGAATTCATCAGCGCCTTCGACAGTAATAACAGCATCATCACGTAGTCCGTTTCAGCCGCTCCAGCATTTAATTTAATTCTTCTAAGTGAGCTGACTGCTCCACCGACCTCATCCCAATTTTCCTAAGTTTCGATTTGGATTTACTCTCTCGACAGCTAACTAGAGTGGGTAGTTCTTACGAAGATCCTGGATTAGATTTCTGCTAATATAACTATTTAACCATATTTTAATAGAAAAAAAATCAATTGCCTCATTGGGTAGTAGTTTGCATGTCCGACTACAGACATGAGGTCCTGAATTCGAGTCTTGGGTCGGGCCTATTAAAAAATCAATATTTTCTCAATATCTACCCGAAGTTGGGAAGTTGGCGGTGTTCTTCACCGCCGTGCCTCGGAGAGTACGTTAAGCTGTCAGCCCTGCGCCTGATCTCTCTCCGGTTGAATTCCCGTCACATCGGACTATGAGAGAGCACTTGAGTACTATGCCTGCCAATCCGCTGTGGAGCAACGTGGTGGGTCTATGCTCTAGAAACCCTCTCTCATATGAGGAGGCCTGCGCCCAGTAGTGGGAACTTAACGCTGCTACTTACCTTTTACGTGACTTTAACATTCTACCAACAATAATAAGGTTCCAAGGAAAATAATTAAGTTCCATGATATCCAACCAAGTAAATATTACGAGATTAATAGTTTCCTACCAAATTTGTAGGTTCATAGTCGCAAATAGTGTGTTACAACTTCTGTATCTTCACTTACCATTACGTGAGCATACAGTTCATATTAAACATTAATTTAATTTGTCATGTACTTGCTCTTGTGTGCAGGATAGTATTTTCCAGCCAGTTCTAACGTAAAACTTTTGATTTTATAAAAGAAAATATTCTATTTATTTAGTCTTAGTATTTTGGTACAGCAAACATTCTTGACTTATTCATGTAAAATATTTTTCAAGGTAAGGAAAATGACTAAGCAGAACGTCTTAGTATTTCAGAACAAAATAATTCCAGTAAGCCGTTTTTCACTACCTGCTTTTTATAACTGAGCTAATGCAGGATTTGCGAGAAGAATTTTGTTGTTTAACGCAAATTATATTTCTGTAAAGTGTACCACCCAGATATGAATGTTTTAAGAGTACTAAGGTTTCTAACGAAGAAGCCTGAAATCTTGTCTAATTTTCCGAGCAGGAAAAGAAGTTTTTTTTAAATTAGATTGGATCAAAGTAATGATGTCTAAAAATAAGAAAATCACACTAGCTAAGTGGTTAGATTCTACGTTTGTTTTTTGATAAATAGTATCTTAGTCGATTCCTCAGTATCATCAAGTTATATTGTATCTATATCATTTCCTGTATTTATATTTGTTAAGTTTATTCCGTTGTTGTTTATGTAGTAATGTGGTTGGTTAATGTAAATTTCTTACTATTACTTCATACTCCTGTTATGTATATTTTGGTGAAATATTCAATCGTTAATAAATTACGTTTTATTCATCCACACAAGTTCAAATATATATATTTTAAACGCTGCGGGATTTTGATTTGATATATAAAAAATACTGAAAGCTCACCTACCTTTCGTCGCAATGAGTTTTTGTATTAGTTGTTTTTAATTCGTATGAATTAAAAGTTTATAGAAGTTATTAAGGAATTTTTCTCAATGATTCTCAATTTCTTATATCGGCAGTTTTGAAATTATATAACTCAAATGGGGAAAAATATAAATTTTATCGCAACCGAGGGAGATGCCAACTATGATGCATCTGTTGCTTTCAATGATTCTACGTTCGATCACCTCGCGTCATCGCTCATATTTGACGTGTATGATGCTTTTCAATTCCCACTTGATTCTATACAAGTCGGTCCCCACTATTTCATCATTAAATTTTATAAAGTTTAGGTATTAATGTATGCCTTTGTATGTTAGATATGCTACACATTTTAGACACTCTTTTTCGTAATAAATTTTCCTAACCCTAAGGTTACCTGGCAGAAATCGCTACTTTGTGATAAGGCCGCCTTTTTGTACCCTATGACTAAGTTATTGTGTCTATTTCACGTATAGTTTGTGATGTACAATAAAGTGTATTTCTCTCCCTCTCTTTAGATATTGGTTATGACTTAAATAAATTAAATCAAATCAAAAATGTCTTGAATTGGTAAATACAGTTATTTCTTTATATTATTTTCAATTTACGATTAATGGTGATTTCAAAGAACGACCTGAAATCGAAAGTTTGGAGCCCTTTACTGAGATGAACCTGTTATAAACTCCGTCGGGTCCTCTTTAACGTCTACTTTACAATATAATTTCATTTCGTTTTGTTCAATTTACTTTTTATTTAAATTAAGTTTCAGTCGCTTTACCATTTTTTTATTACCATTGTTATTAAAAGAGTTTAACTCAATTTTTGTCAATTAATTATAGAGGAATAAAATAGGGAGAAATGAAGATTAATCTTTTACAAGAGAATTTCGCTAACGTTTAATATTCAAGTGAAAACTTCTGGCACGCCGTGCACTTCATTTAGCTGGGTATTGAATGACACTAAACCGTTACGCTCGGCCAAGTGACTCTCATTTGAGTAAAGACAGCTCTTGCCGAATAAGAAAATGACATTCAATATTTCATATAACATTACGGAATATATAACTATATATTTACAACAATTTGTTTACAATTATAATATGCAGCGTTATCGCTTTGTGAATATATAATAAAACAAGATAATTTATTTTGCATGAGTGAAATTATCACTTCTACCATATGGTCATTTGCACACACCCATTTTATTTTTGTCTAAAGCAAGAGAAAACGTCAAAGCTTATTGTTAACTTTAGTAAGAAGAGAAAAACAAGGTAACATACAAGCAAAATAGATCCACCAACATTCCAAATTCTTCCTAAAGAGGATGTCATTAAAATGGTCGTGGCTTTGAAAAGATGCGTTGTTCACTGTGAAATCTCTTTTCTACCGCTCATATTTGTGCACAGTCCTTATTACAATGCAGTGACAATGGTTGTCGATTGAGTTAGAGACCGCAATGGCGACTAATTTAAATTTATTTCCTGCCTTGCCGCATCGTTAAAGTCAAGGGCGTGCTTAGTGCCAACGACCATTAGCTTAATACATGGGCGCGAACCTTTGCTTTTTGTTGTTTCTAGGAACGTTCGCATTATTAATTGTTACTATTCCGCTGAAGGTTTGGTTTACTCATAAAAAAGGGTATATGCCTCATTATGTAATAATATCTGATTTCAAAATATCCTAAATATAAAGGTTAATTTATAGCAATAATTAAACACTAATCGTGGATTGAAAACAGTCGTTATGAATGCAGTCAAGTTTATATGAGTACATCAGAAAAGCGACTATTGTGAAAACTTTTAATAAATTTGAAAATAGTACCGATACCACCGAAGATTTGCGTCTGAAAAAAACTACATTTTCGTTAGATACTGCGTAGATATTATTAAGAGGTAATAAAAAATATGTTCATAGTACACACCTATTTTTTTGTCTAAGCAAGAGAAAACGTCGAAGCTTATTGTTAACTTTAGTAACCAGAAAAAGCAAGGTAACAAACCAGTAAAATAGATCCAACAATATTCCAAATTCCAGTTCCTTCCCTGATTGAGCACGCTATCATGTCAGAATGTGTCATCTCTTACTATCAGCTGAGTGTAATATCCTGGTTATGGTATAAGAGTCATGCCATAGCTCCACGTCGATTTTCGCTGACCCCAAGAGCTGAGGTTCGGGGTATTATCTGAATTACTAATCTAATGGTAGAGTTACTACAAAAATTACAGATACTAAGCCGTGAGGTTACAAGGATGCGCTAACCTGTCAGAATTTACAAAAAAGTCACTTCAGAAAATTGAGGGGAACCCTCAATTTTGTATCAATAATTCACTTCTTGGGGAGTAGAGAATATTGAAAAGTACAACATACATAGATCTTAGTCTATGACGTTTACTGTAGTCTGATTGCCTATCCGTTTTGCAACATATGTAAATTTTCAACGAGCCTTTTCGATTCGACGGATGCATCCAATTCGTTTGTGGAATGGGACTGAAATTGGAAAAATTGCTACGATCGAGCATTATATAATACGTACAATAATGTGTGCAACGTAACAGAAATAAGAACCAAATGAAATTTCAAAATAGACAATTTTTATAAGAAATAAAGGCAGCTTTTACGATACTAACATATAATAGATTTAACGGAGAACGCTTTCATAATATGCTTGCATTAAAAATAGCATGCTTTTACACATCAGATAACATTTTAGAACTACTGTACGAATATGTCAGCACAACGTCGTTAACCTGCCTAAAATCTCTTCAAATTATATTTAAATTAAGTAATTATAGTAAATTCAATTAGAAAGAACATACCCTGAGTAGGAAGAAATGAACCTTGCTATAATAATTATATAATTAGTTGCGAGAGTCAATTTAATGAAATAGTTATGTAGTGTTACATTTTTGATCTGTGTTATTTGAGTTGTGTCATTATGCACGTTTAGAATTATTTTTTGAAACGCAGTATACAAAAAGGATTGATGACTTTAAACCGATTATTTATCAATAAAAGTTTGAAATACTTTTTATTAGTAAGTGTTTAGTTTTTTATCATAAAAATACAATCCATACACTCTGTATGATTTCAACAAATTTTTTTGCATATTTATTATTGGTTTCATAAAACTGATTAAACATTTTACAGAATATTTAGCGAAAAGTAAGCTCCTAATGTAAGTAAGCTTGCGAAAACGTTTTCCCCATTTGCATGGTTCTTTCAGAAAGGATTCATTATACTAAATTAGACTCATAAATGTACTGTTAAGAAAGAATTTTCAATTTGGCAAACGTTGGGTCGGTACAGACAGGTCGTAGGAGGCATTCACAGCATTTGTTGAAGCGCTCAACGCCTTGCGACGTTGTAGTGTAGATTTATCAGCCTTTTACCTAGTAATTAACAGTTTGTTAACAAACCAGATTAACTTTTAGACCTTTAATCCAGTACGCTGTTTCAATACGGTTGGTGATTGGCGTCACTTTCTATCACCGAAAATCTATACACTACATTTCCGTTGACGGAAAATATCGTCCAAATTATTAAATAACAATAATTAGAAACTTAATTTTACACAAAGAGAAACTTAGTGGACCCAGAATTAGAAGAACGAACCGCGAGTCGTTGAACAAGAAGCACAAGAAGAACAAGAATCAACACACAACGAACAATGAAGCATAAACTGGGTTAAATGAGTCGTATATTGTAGTAGTAGGCTTAAACGACCTATTTAGGATTCTTGTTTTTAAAATATTTTTATATAATTAGTAGCCAGGAACTGTATATACACTATTTTATATCTAAGAATAAATTTTCTGAGTCAATTTTGACTTAGTATATAAAGATATAATAGTTTTAATTTTAATTATAACATTAGAACTGTTGCGTATTTTTGAAGTGAAACTTCTTTAGGCGCATGTGGGTAAAATTTTTACGGATAAAACGCGTCACGAAGTTTTGCAGCGTTTTTAATGCTATTTCGTTTGAAGGTTGGGTAGTTTTAATATTTACAAATAACATTTTAATTTGCCCCTCTTCATTTATTAATTTAATATACTAAGTTTCATAAAATATAAAATAAAGATTTTATATAAATTCTCTTTTCTAAATTTTAGATTTAATAACAAAAATTTCTAATATTGACAAAAAACACGTGGCATTTTTATATACAATTCATCATTTGAGAGTCATTAAACTAATTCGTATTAATTTTACCCACATTTAATATTTTAATGACAAAGTAATTTATTAAATTCCTAACATATCTTCCTTTTTCCGCCCTCTAAGTGTCGGAAATATAAAGTTTTAGATTTGTATAAATATAAATAAGACATAATAATTACTTTGCCAGAGAAGTTTCACTTCTGACATGTGTACTTTGTATTTTGCATATTTCTAGGGTAAATAATAAATTTGTTCTTTGAATATCTGCTTTTTCCTTCTTTGATGAATGAAACGGATATGATCAAATTTAAATCAACTGTACAAAAAATACAATACAAAAAATTATATAGGCATATTCCATTGATGGAAAGTGTACGAGTATTTATGTTCTTAAAACAGTTTTATTAAGAATATACCTAGATTTTTTTTTATTTAATTTGTTTGAGGACATTAAGAAATTATATATTTGCTTTGATTGTGTAGTATTTGAATTAACGTTAATACTGATTTTTCTAGGCTAAGGTGCATAATGAAATCGTTGGTATCTATGGGTACTTGAGGCAGCCTGTCGCTCCTGAACTAATATGAGACGAACAAGATTCATCTTGGTCTATTATTTACTTTAGTGGGTAAGAAAAAATAGACGTAACCTTATAATTATGTATACTACTAGAAAAATCAAATTACTATTGGATACAACAACTTAAAATTAGGTAAGCCAGTGTTTTTCAATGTACTCAGAAATGTGTATTCTTTGGTTTTCTTGTTAATCTTATTATGTGTACCTAATTTCCATATAAAAAAATTTGGAATAGTCATTTGAATATTAATTCTTTAACCAGAGTACAATAATTTGCAGCCGTTATACTGAAAAAACTTATTTATGGTTTCTTTATTAAAATCAAGTTAAGAACAAACATAAACATTGAAAGATTCCTTTAAACCATTTATGTAGTACACCGCCGGGAACAGCTAGATCTATATACAATACAAGCTGTTCCTGGCAGTATCACTTGCGTTGTTAGTGACCCCACGGAGTCATGGGTAAACTTCTTATTTCTCGAAACAAATTATCAATCTAAACCATTCTTGAATCCACCAAAAAAATCCACCATCCACCAAAAATTTTCAAGAATAATATATAAAAGACTAGCTGTTCCCGGCGGTGTCAGTCGCGTTGTTCATGGTCTTATGAATATATGGGTAAATTCATTATTTATCAGATCGAATTGTCAATCTAAACGGTCGCATCCCCTTAAGGACACAAAATTTTAAACAAAAGCTATCTAGCCGTGTAGTAGTTCAGTAACACACAAACAGATAAGAATAATGTATATAAATACTAGCTGTTCCCGGCGGTGTATCGCGTAGAACATAATCCCGTGGAGATATGGGTAAATTAGTTATTTAACGGATCAAATTGTCAATCTAAATCATTGTCGAATTCACTTAAAGCCACAAAAAATTTAAACAAAATCTATCCAGCTGTTAGCAATTCAGTAAGATACACACGCCAATAAAGATATACTTCGTAGAATCTTACTATTAAGAAGTTATAAAAGTATAAATATTTCATTAATACAAAGCGTAGTATGAATGGTAGTTTGAAAGATAATAATATAGGGCTTAAAGCGTCTTAGAAATTAAAGATAATATTTCATACTTGTGGGTGGGCTGAAAATCATATGGATGTAATTAATAACTCTGCGGTGTCATATTTGTAGCATTCGTATAGGACACGCACATGTGACAACAAAAATAATATAATATGGGATTTTGCTTTTTAATTCAATGTATTAAAGATTAATTTTCCGTGTAAAATTCCCGCACGTATTATTTGGTTTCAGGATGAAATTATGTGATTGTGAATCTGTAATATAATACACCAGACATCATGGCTTTGGCTATAAATTCGTAAATCTGAATGCTACGAATATTATATTATGAATGCGGGTAAATAGTTTGCCACTCTATTTGTATTTCCAAGACTTTGCTAGATAAATTGAGAACAAAGAGTAATAAATGAAATATACAACATAAAGTTATGTGGGTGGAAATAAAAACGAGCTATTTACATTATAAAAAAGGGCAAAAGGGACATATAATATAAAATAAGTAAATAATAAGGTTAAAAGTGCGTGCGAACAAAGTACACATGTAAGATGTGAAACTTCTTTGGCAAACTAATTTTTTTGTGTCTATTTACGCAAAAATAAAACATCACATTTCCGAGACTTAGTGGGAGGAAAAAAAGAAGATTTGTTAGGAATTTAATGTGTTTGATTGTCATCAAAATAATTAAGGTGTCGAAAATGAATTATAAATTAAAATGTCACGTGTTTTTATTCAATATCAGAAATTATTAATTAAATTTGGTTTTCGAATTTAAAAATAAGAATTTGTGAAACATTTTTATTTTATGTTTTATGAAAAAGAGTATATTAAATTATAAAATGACGAGTGGCAAATTAAAATTCCACTTGTTATTTGTAAATATTAAAACTACCTAACCTTCAAATAAATTAGCATAAAGAACGCTGCACATCTTCGTGACGTTAATCACGCGTTTGATCCGTAAAATTTTTATCCTCCTGCATCTAACGACGTGTAACTTCTCACATGTGTACTTTGTACGCACGCTCTTTTAATTTTAACGACTTTTTTCAAATTTTTAACATTAATAAATTAATACGTATTTTCTTTTAGGCTATTAATAACGAATGAAAATAATCGAATTGTTTTTAATAGGTCTGTGAAATGATTTGAATTATTCAAAATAAAAGAAACCTTCTACAGGTAAATTTTTTAAAATTATGAAACTGAAAACAGTAAACAATTGGCGCTTACAGAGGAAAGGTTGCTTATTATGTATAAAGGAAGGTATATTTCAAAAACAACCTTTAGCAAAAGTAGGTGAAATAGAAAAAAAACTATCTGTGCGAAATTTGACTAGTTTTGGAGATATTCTAATAAAATTTATTACATAAGAACTTATAAAACAAAACCAACGTATTTCGCACTTGTTTAAATTCAACACAAAAGTAATTTCTTTATAGAGGAATTGGAATTGTTTTACAATATCAGTTTATTAGCAGTAGTAGCGAATGGTACATACAATAGCAATTTTATATTGAGCTGTTCTCGACTATATCAACAGCGTAGTTATTAATCCCGTTAAAATATTTTGATTGATCCTATAAAAACTATATTTGAAGCAGTAACCTCTAAGTTTTTTTTGCACCAAAAAGTTTATTACGCTTTTATAGACTTAGAAAAGGCCTACGATCGAGTGGCGAGGAATGTGGTCAACGTTACGTATGAGGTGAGCGGTAATCTGATTCAAGCATTGAAGTCTCTCTATGAGGGTTCTAGTGCTTGTGTCAGAATAAACGGGGCGGACACAAAGTGGTTTTCTGTCGTAAGAGGTGTTCGACAGGGATATGTTGCGTCGCCATGGCTGTTCAACCATTGATATTGATGGATAACTGTTTGACAGATTTAAAAGAGTATGTATGGGTTAAGAATGAATGAATTACTCATGATATGTTTACTCTATGCTGATAATAAAGTAATACTTGCAGCATCTGCTAAAGCTACAGGAGTTCGTAAATATTATGAATGAAGCTTTGAAAAGGAAGGAATGAAAGTAAATGTAAACAAAACGAAAGTTATGCATTTTGAAAGAGATTAATCTATGATGAATGAGAACAAGTAGAAAAGGTGAAAGAATTTGTATACTTGGGATCTAAATTTACAAAAAATGGAACATGATATTGAAACGAGAGTGAATGCAGGGAATATGGTAAATGGTGCTCTGCGCGCCTTTATGAATAGCCAGATGGTGTCTCAAAGGGTCAGACTGGTTGTGCATGCAGAAGTGTTGGTGCCAACACTCTTGTATGGTAGTGAAAGTTGGGTATGGCAGAAGAGTCACATAAGTAAAATAAATGCGGTAGAGATGAGAGCGTTGAAAAGTATGAGTGGTCTGAAACTGAGTGACAAAGTAAGGAATAAGAACATAATAAGAGAACATCGTTGTATAAAAGAAGATGTAGTGACTAAAATTGAGAAAGGTATGCTTAGATGGTTTGGGCACGTAGAGAGAATTAATGAAAGTCCATTAATTAAAAGGATTTATGAGTCAAGAGTGAACAGGAAAGTTGGAAGGGGAAGACCAAGGCGAACGTTCCTGGACCAAATCCAGGACATTTTAAATAACGGTTAGGTCAAGAGTACTCTAACCCAACAAACCTGTATGAAAGGTTTGATGAGAATGAAAGCAGCGAAGGAGATAAGCAAGGATCGTGGCAAGTGGAAGGACGTGGTCTCTGCCTACCCCTGGGAATGAGGTGTGATGCTATGTGTGTATCTCTGAGTTTCTTGCCGGTTTCTTCTCAGCGGAACTCACTTTCGGAATCGATGGTAGATTTAGGTAGGTACCTACGGGCATACTACTGACGGTACACAAGACGCGTTTTAAGCCTACTTGAATAAAAATATTCCATTTTGATTTTGATTGAATTGTCATTCGTTATCATTATTGAATCTGCATTTTTATTGCTGACAGTTTAGAGCTTGACTGTGATCTCACCTGATGGTTAGTGATGATACTGTCTAAGACGGAAGCGCACTAATCTGGTAAGAGGCGATATATCCCTTATCGTTTCTATACAGCATCGTACTGCACAAATCTCTTTGTTTGGCGGGACTTCTTTGCTGGTAGGGTGTAGCAGTCCAGACTCAGACAAATTAGAAAATACAATTTTCCAAATTCGTCTTACCGGGGATCGAACCCGGGACCTCCTTTAGCAAAGCGAATACTCGCCTGCAAGGCCGACGAAAAAAAAATATACATGCATACGTACAACACGGTGGCAGAATGTCTCGCCTAGGGTCCGCAGCGACTCATTATGACGTCGCTGATCGGCAAGGGCAGTATTATACGAGAAAATCTTATCAGTGAGCAGGCCTGGAGAGCGGTTGCCTCCTTTTGCGAGACTGTCATCGCTTAAGGAGGCACGGCAAAGGGAGAGGGTGATTGCCACCGAAACACCCCAGCCCCGACAATGGGGTGCATGAAACAAGAGGTGAAGGTTAATACTACTCCTTCCCCTGTAGAATATCTGTGAGCCGTCTGCAACCGAGGCACCAGAGAGGAATGGCTCAACGATCCTCTGGCTTTCCACTTATGGTTAATGGCGGTCCCGCTGGGTTTTAGTGGTTAGTTTTAGTTAGAGTAAATGCGTTTCCCAGCGACAATAAAATGCATACGTACAGAGGAATGGCGTAAATAAATATAGAGGCATTTGTAGAGCCTTCTTTTTATGATATAATTTCTTAGATTCCGCCACAGATTATATCAATAAGTTTAGAATTTTACATATATCTTATATAATGTTAAGTAACGGCGATGCGTGGCCATGTTTGCTTGTGTAGATAAATAGATTTAAAAAAAATATTAAAAAAAACTGACAAAGTTGGGTGCACTCACTTCGCTCGTTTTCCCCGACTCATGTTTGTATTGCATTAGCATTAGTGTGAGTACAGCGAAATTTCATTAGCTCAACCACCCACCTGATAGCAAGTGGCACTTTTGCTTAAATTATTTATTATAACTTTTAAAATAGCTCAGAGAAAAGTTGAGTAACTTTGTTTTGCAAATACACTAAGTATAGTTCAGGGAGCGGTAAGACCCTATTTAAAACTTTGCTATTCATAACGGTCTCATTGGTTTAGTGGTTAACTTGTTGGACTACAGCCATGAGGTCCTGTGTTTGCAACTCTCGCTTGGGCAAATTTATTATTTTGGGTTTCTATTCTAAAGGGGGACGAGGGTAGGGTTTTAGGGAAAGCATATTTTGATGATTTTTTTGGCGTCGACATGAGTAATATAATTTTATTAAATTGAATTACATATTATTGTACAACTATTGGAGCATCAAGAATAAAAATTTCAATGAAAAATATTGATAAACAAGCCGATGACGATGAATCTCCAGAGGCGTCTTGAAAAAAAGTGCTTTTGCGGTGAACATTATTACTTGTTACCGGATTTTCAGAAACAAAAAAATATATATGCATTTTAATGGTGGATATTTCTCGAGGTAATCAGGAAGAGCCATTTTAATATATCTTGCACCAATGTGAGATCAAAAAATTGTTATCAAATTAAAAAAAAACCTCCTGTTGATTTATGTGAAAAAGTAATGTTTAAGCATTGATTCAGTAGATTTTGAGTTCTAATTTTCACAAGTTTCAAAAATGACGTTTTCGGGAAAATCGATATAAAGTTTGTTATACCTGAAAATTCTACATAAACCATCAATAAAAAACGTGAATTATTTACCTTACATAGTCGTCAATACCAGCTCCACACAATGAAACACAGCTCCACACAATGAAACACTGTCATTCAGCATATCCAATGCATCTTTTTGGTCTCGTTTACGTTGAATTCCACCCTCATTTGTTGTACGCTTCTCTTTCTCCACAAATTTATACACAACATTCTAGACATACTGTTCACCCAGAAAAAAGGTTAATCTAAAACCTTTACCCCCCCCCCCCCGAGATTCTTACGTGGTCGCTGACTATGGGCTTCATGCCGAAGCTGAGAGTCACTCAGCATACGATGGAGAGGGCTTTACTCGGAGTTTCTCAACGTGATCAAATTAGAAATGAAGAGATCCGTAGTAGAATGAAATGAAAGTCACCGACATAGTTCTACGAATCGCGAACCTGAAGTGGCAATTGGCGGGATGTGGCACATAGCCCGAAGGATCGATGGACGTTACGTGCCGAAGATGCTGAAGTGGCGACCCCGCACCAGACGGCGCAGTGTAAGCAGGCCCCCCTCTAGGTGGAGCGGTGATATAAAGAGGGTCGCCAGTAGCCGCTGGAGCCATGCGGCGCAAGATCGGGTCTTGTGGACGTCATTACGTGAGACCTATGTCCAGCAGTGGACGTCCATCGATTGAAGCGACGACGCCCCCCCCCCCCCCCCCCCCCCCCCCCCCCCCCCCNCCCCGCTTCAGATTTTGTCAATATTTGTTGGGCGTCCGCAGTGTAGCCGCGAGGTGGGTCTATGCTTTAATAACCCACTCCCCTTTGAGTGAGGAGGCCTGTGCCCAGCAGTGGAACGTCACTGGGCTGCTACTTACCTCACCTTTACTCACTACCCTTGCCCTGACACTACCCGCTTGTTGAATATATAGTTTTTCTTCATATATTAGTTATCTACGAAGAAAAGATTATAATTTCCAGTCGTGTTAGATTTGTAGTCACAGATTAGCCCTAGACGAATTAGAACTTAATTTAGCGACTAATAAAATAACGTGTATTGAAATAAAATTGTTTTAAAGTATATTAATAGACAAAATAAAATCGACAGGACGTCAGTAGACGGCGTGTGGCCGCCCGCCCAGACAGCGATCACATATTTATATATGTCGTCTACTTCATTATGGTGTGTATACACACCAGATTTTCCAAACACAAGTGAGTAAATTCGTATGAATAATTAACGTATAAATAATTCATAAATACTACATTAAATTTATGATACAATCTTATATTTTGCTTCAAAGCAATAAGAAACCTTGCTTTTTTTACTTTGCTGAAATACCAGAAAATAAGAAGCTGCGAGAACATGTTATGCGTTCAGACCTTCGTGAATAAGAAATACTCATGACAGTGCCTATCTATAAAGAAGTCATTTACCTCTAAATGGCTTCTGCATCGTGCCATAGAGGACGGCAAACTTTAAGCATGGTGACACTTCTTTTGCTGTAATTAGAAAACAGTATCTTTCAAATTTAACCTGCGGAGCTTTGACCCAGGGCTCATGTTAGCTCTCCTATAGATTTGTGCAGGTTCTGGCCGGGCATGCATGCTTCGGAAAGTTCCTGTATCGAATTGGCCGGAAGGAGTCACCCGCTTGCCAACAGTGTGGTGCAGCTGTCGACTCAACGCAGTTGTGCAGCCTGGGGACCTCAGCGTCACCTCCTGGTGGCGCTGATTGGCGGTGATCTCACGCTGGGGAGCATTATAGGTGCGATGCTCTCCAATGATAGGATGTGGGTCGGAGTATTCTAGTTACGAGACCGTAGTCTCGCTTAAGGAAGCCCATGAGCGAAAGAGGGAGAATGCAGCGGATGCTCCCGCTCACCGGCGAAGGAGGCAGGGAACTAGGCGGCGCGTGTTTGCGCGCCTCTTTCCGCCTTCTTGAATCCTCAGTTGGACACATCTGAGGTACCAGGGACGAATGCGAGAGCTGAACATCTGGTGTCTCACTTATGGATGAAGAGGGCTCCGCTGGGTTTTAGTGGGTATTGCGAGGTCTTCTCCCTTGCCGAGTCCCACACTCCTGACCTGTAGATCGAGGTTCGTGCCTTAACGCATTTCCCACCGAAAAAAAAGGACTCATGCTAGCTACACGAGTAAGACCGTTCAAATTGATTAAAATTTTCTGCTGTTAAAGCTTTAAAAACCAATTTTATTATGGGTTAAAAAAGAACCGCTCGTGTATGTAATACATTAGATTGGCTTTTTAAATGAGCAAAAAGATATTAATATTGTGACAGGTTTAATAAATCGCACGCCGGGTATGTCCGAGGAGATCGTGTGAGGTGCGCGCGCGCTTCACGCCTTATTAGCTCAGGAAATTAGTTCTGCCTTTACTTGGTAACTGCTTTTGACTGATGAAAATAAGCTTAAATCAGAAATTCTTAACAATTTATTTTATGTATATAAGAGACCATAATCTTAAAACATTATAAAAAATGTCGACGTATTAAAACATTTCATAAATATCATACTTTACGATATGACAACCTTTAAATGTATCTGACTTAATTGATATAACATAATTAAAATGTCTATATGTGATATGTGGAACCTTTGTCCATCGATTGAAGTAAGTGGGTGATTGAGATATGATACTTTCTAATATACTTTAGTTTTGTTTTAAAATTCGTTTTATAATCCAAATAAAAAGTATTTTATGCATTGCGTTTTAATTTCCAAAACAGATACATCGATTCGAGCCAATATTTACAAAATAAGCCAAATATTAAAAAAGATAAGTTTAATTTGAGCTAGTAAATTGAAAATAGAATATTATTATGAAACCATTACTATTTTATTAAATATAATTTTATACTTGAAAATGGACACTTTTTTCAATCCTTACTGTTAGGTCACACTCTCCTTGTATGTATTATACACATAAGCGTATATACTTATACCAGCTGACCTAGCAAACGTTGTTTTGCCGTATAATTTTTTTCTAGTGTATAGTCTTTTAGTGGAAGGGTGAAAATTTTGGGTTGTATGTATTTTTTGATGCCGAATAATAAAATTAAAACCTAATTTTTTGCCTTAAAAAAATCTTTAGGATGGACCACGCCATAACATTTAGGGATATTAAAATAGATGTTGACTGATTCATAGATCTACCCGGTATGCACACAAAATTTCATTAAAATCGATCGAGCCATTTCGGAGGAGTTTAGCGTTTAGTTTACAAATACCACGACACGAGAAATGGATATATTAGATATATTTTTTATTCATACACTCGATTTCAAATCGATTTTTTTAAAAGTAGAAATTGACTTAAATTTTTGTACATTACTTGTTCTGTTGAACATTGATTTCGAAATATTCTAAAGTTTCTAAAATTCAAGGAGTGTGGACACTGCAAAAAGGTTTTCTATTGCAATTAGATGAAAGAGGCAAAAACGTATATTGCAGAACAATGGAGTATAATAACAGTATTAATGCAGTCTATGGCCTAAGGTGTTATCCTGTTGCGAGTTCCCATGGGTTTGTTGCCAGTTCCCATGGATATATTACCTATCTTATTTTAATTGTTTGTATTAGAGGTGATAAGCTTTTTTATAAATGTAAAAAGATTACATTTTTATATCGATTTAATTGATTAAGTAATCAGATGAGCAAGAGGTCCTAAGTCGTACTAATAATACGTAATTAGGTAAGTAGTAGATCATTAAAGTCACACAGTTGGACGCAGGCCTTCACATTCGCAGGAAAAAGGGTTATTAAAGCATACACCTGCCACGTTGCTTCATTTGCGGGTCACTCTCTATTCCTATACTCTCATAATCCAACGTAATGGGAATCTGAAACGACTGGAGAGCGATCAAGCGCAGAACTGACGGCTTAAACTGCTTTCCGAGGCATGGGGGAAGAACAAACCTTCAAATTCCGAACTTCGGGCAAATATTGACAAAATCTTAATAGAAAACTCAATATCGATTTTTGTACTTGCCGGACCAGGACCTCATATCTATAACTGAACATGCTAACCATAGACCACTGAGACAGTCAACCAATATTTATATAATACCATTAATATGTGTGTGTGTACGCTTAAGTACCGCAAACATTAAAATATGTGACAAAGAGGATGGATGGTTATCGGGGAACAATTTACATGACATAGTTTCTATGACATTCACTAAGTGACGGACGTACATGTTAATAAGTATTCGTCTTACTAATTAACTAATTAAGGTTTTAATAATATTATCATCACGTCAAGGGAACGTGTTTTTATCACAAAAAGTGTTTCTTAATAAATTTCCGGCAGGTGATTTTCGTTTATTAAAGCAACAAGTGCTTAGTGCGGTCGAGCGGAAGTGACGGATGTGTTACGGAGTCTAATAATTATGTCATGTGGTGGCCTCATTTCTCTTATGTGTACGAGGTTACAAAATTAACATACTATATGTATAACTCCGTAGTAGCTCACCGCTTCATCGGAGCTATGAAAGGATTTTGTCTTAATGGCCTCCATAACAAACATTTGTTATTATAATAAGACACTTAACCCAGTAACTTTACGCGACCTTGTTATAGATAGCCTGTAAATTTTTTTTGCAATGCGATTATAAATGAAATTAATGTATATAAATGAAATTAATAATGAAATAAAAACATTTAAAAAAGTAGTGTCGTACATGACAATTTAAAAAAAGGATTTCAATTTCAATGGATGTATAGGAAGTATTTTGTTAACGAAAATTAACTAACGAAGTCGCAGGTTCAGCTAGTATATATATATATTTATATACATATATATATATATACATACATATATATATATATATATATAAATATATATATACACTAGCTGAACCCGCGACTTCGTCAGCGTTGAATGCTTTTTAGATAGCATTTTCATTAATTGTTTTACAAATCAGAAACACATACCCTTTGAGGGTGGAATTTCTGAAAACTTTCTTTTAAAAGCTTTTATTATGTAAAACAAACATTTGGACCAAGTTTTACATACCATAAAAGATATAGTTTGTAAATGTGAAGCTTGAATTATTTTTTAATGTGAACATTTGAATATTTTAATTAACACCCCCGCAGCCCCCCTTGCGAGTAAAATTTCGTAAAATCCGATCTTAGCTGACCTCTACTCGGAAAAAACGAATATACCTACCAAATTTCAATCATGATGAGTCAATAGACACTTGGATATCTCCTTTATATATATAGATAGATAGATGTTTTTCTTTGCAAGAAGATCTGCTACATTAAAAAGAAAATATGAAACATGTAATGTTAAATAATGGCTAAACAATATTGCGTTATAATAGTTTAAAAGTCAGTCTATTTTTGAGTGATAATACTAGATACATCACAGGTAGTGATTTTTATCATATGTTATAGTTTGTTTTTATTTTATTTTTTAACAATATTTATACAACTACGTCTTTATATTATTCACTTACTTTTAATTTGAGTTATGTGGGTATCATATATTTTATAAATTAAATTTATGTGTATTTCTTTGGTTTGTGTGGTTGTGTATGTATAACCAGTGTGGTGAGTTTAAGCTCTAATTCGTTTCTTTTATAATTCTGAATGCCTGTGTCCAGGAATTAATAGCTAATCACGAATAAGCTGTTTTCTATCATTACTTATTTCATACATTTAGAAATCACAATAATAATAACATTGATTTCATCAAAGAAATTACAGATACTGGCCAAACAATTAACAAATAACTATATTATAGAAACTAAAAGTTATGAAAAACATTTGTCCCTAAACTAGATGAAACCTGTATTTTAGGTGACAGCGCTCCCCTTCTTATTAGTGTGCTGTATTATAAAAATCTATTTTATATAAATCTTAGAATTTAATTTAAAGTAAAAAGTTAATAGTATAAAACATATATATTAAGTTAATTCTTGCAAGTGTTTGTGCAAATGTGTCTGTGTGTGTGCGTTAATGTGTGTGCGTTTGAGCACGTGTGTGTTGAGTGATTGTATATGTTTTATACTTGTACCTTTTGGTGCTGGATTTCCAAAAGTTTTTCATTATTCTGATGTTTGTGAGTCTATCCATTCTTTTACAATTGTTTTATATGTATAAAAAGGACAGCATTTTTATAAGGATATTAGAAATCCATTCCGGGTAATGTAACAGTCCCTTAGTTGCTTGTTTATCTATCAAATATAGAAAATAAATAAGGGCGCCCTATCATTGTACTCGATAAATGCCGGAAGCTGTCGGTCGCCGAGCAACGGCAGAGATGCCTGAATTAAGTACGATTTTTTTAAAGATCAGACTTACATACTATTATCTTGTAATGGTTTAAAAGTTTTTGGATTTTGGATAGTTAATCATAAGTTTTTGGTAGTCGATCGGCAACGTAAATACTTATACTTAAATATAAGCCGCATTTTGCAAAGTATTAAGGTTTTGCAGATTTATTAAGGTGTTGTATAAATTAAAAATTTAATTTCATAGAAAGTGTCGTAAAAAGCAAGCCACCTGGGAGCTTTCACCGAAAACGTTATCCATATAGGCATAACAAAACAAATGTGTGATAAAACAAATCTTTTTTTTTCAGATTTTCAAGTCTGCGATGTCATATATAGCTGTATGACTCATTATATTTATTTTATTATCTAAAAAAATGGCCACTAGTAATGTAGTAGTTCATGTACTCTTCAGCTAAAATTTTAAATATTGTTTTCAAATCCCTTTTTTTGTTGACTGCCTTTTATATCACGTGATGGTATAGTAGATACAGTCTAAGATGGAATATCGCTAAACCAGTAAGATGTAATTTATCTCTATGTTTCTTATACAGTATCGTATCGGATGTTGAGTGTTTAACTTGGCGGAACGACTTTGCAGTTGGGCGGTTCCTAGCCACTGACGAAACCTCCGAGACAAATTTGTAAATGTAACTTAATCAAATCCAGGTTCTCTGCTTGCGATGGTAGTGATCGGACTATTGCGCTATCGAGATCTTCTGTATGTATAGACATGAGAGGAAAATTCGCCAAAGTATAAAACGCAAAACCCTATCATAATAGGAAGGGGAGGTCAATAGCTGTATGCGATCGATGCCGGAAGCTGCCATTCGACGGACACCCGGATGCGCTGCCTGAGTAAAGTGAAATTTATTTCATGGCAATTGATTTCTGCTGGCTGGCCTTTTGTACATCTGTTTGCTCAATAATTTACGTCACACGTGAAATAAAACACCAATCTCTTACCTCGGGATATTGGAGCTTAACAGGGAAAACATCGCACGAATTATACGATGTTTGACGGCTTGGTTTGTATCCTCGCCGCGCTAGCAGAGGTTCTAAGTGTGATTGCATTTTCTAATTTGTTTGGATCTGGTCTTGTGGGAGGCGTCGACGTTGGCTTGTTGCCTTTCAACCAGTTTAAATGCCGCCAAACCAAAAATTGGCGTTCCGGTACGATGTTGTGTAGGTACCATAAGAGATTAATTATTTCTTATCAAGTCAACGCACTTTTATCTTAGACTGTATTAGGTGAGATCACAGTCAAGCACTATTTTGGCTACGGCACTTGGCCGAATTTTGGCAACGTCAGCCAAACGCAGGAGATATTATATTGCACAAGTGTATTCGCAAATACGAGTGCACTCTCTCTTCCTCCGCTCTTGTAGCGGAACGGAAATACGGCATGACCAGAGAAAGATCAGACGTAAGGCTGACAGGTTAACGTGCTCACCAAGGGTGGAGCACGCCACCAACTTTCCAAATTCGAACAAATTCTGAGAATTTCTTAACAGAAAACTCAATATCCATTTTGAATTCGCCCGACCCAGAACTTGAACCAGGACCCTTATGTCTGTAGCCGAACAAACTGAATACTAAACATACGTATTTCCAAATCGACATACTCATACATTGGTGTCGATATGTTTCGTTAAGGAATAGGGCACCCTTATATATTTACATCTTTTGAATTTTTACAGAAATCTTATATTTTCTCTGAAACCTTGATAAAATTATTATTTTGTAACGAAAATCTAAACTATATAAGGATAGTGTAATCATATATTTGTCATATAAAAAAATGACAAAGTCAATTTGCTGAATCAAACGTGAAAAATATGGAAATACTCTACAGTTATGTTAATTAATTAAACTTCAACTACTAATTAGCTTGATATTTCATAGCATACATACATACATAGCATCACGCCTCATTCCCATAGGGGTAGGCAGAGACAACATCCTTCCACTTGCCACGATCCTTGCATATCTCCTTCGCTTCTTTCAATCTCATTAAACCTTTCATACAAGTTCGTCGGTTTAGAGTACTCTTGACCTGGCCGTTATTTAAAATGTCCTGGATTTGGTCCAGGAACGTTCGCCTCGGTCTTCC
>JACTOM010000025.1:1600815-1675333 GCA_015832385.1 Elymnias hypermnestra
ATGGTTTGGGCATGTAGAGAGAATGAATGAAAGGAGACTGACAAAAAGGATTTATGAGTCAAGAGTGAATGCGAAAGTTGGAAGGGGAAGACCAAGGCGAAAGTTCCTGGACCAAATCCAGGACATTTTAAATAACGGCCAGGTCAAGAGTACTCTAAACCGACGAACTTGTGTGAAAGGTTTAATGAGAATGAAAGAAGCGAAGGAGATATGCAAGGATCGTGGCAAGTGGAAGGATGTTGTCTCTGCCTACCCCGAAGGGAATGAGGCGTGTATGTAAGTATGTATGTATGTATGTAAAGTCCCGATAAAATCAGTTTAACCGTCTCAAAGACACAAACCGATACGCAGACAAAATATCTAACCTAATTTGACAAATGCTGACGATGAATATCGTTATTGGTAGTTGTAGTGTTATGTGTTTGTTAATTTTACACGACGAAAAGCTCTATTGACGTCAATTTAAAAGGATTTTAGCAATAAGTGATAATAAGTAACTATATCGAATAAGAGGTAATATTATGTAATATATAATTTCATGTTAATAATATAATTTAAATTAAAAACCTGTAATATGTATCAAAATGTAGTTATTTAATAAATTAATAACGAAACAAACTAATAAGGTAAATAAAAGCTTTATTTGGAAACTTGTTACGGCTAAATGTTATACCTTTTTAAATACAATTTTATGTGAGTGTGTTTGTCACCGAGCTTCTCTTAAACAGTTGGACCGATTTTATTGAGATTTGTCTTTAGGTGGCTTCGAGAATCGTTTAGATTGAACATTCTATCCCATAAATAACGAATTTACTGAATCAATCAATCCGACGGCACCTAGGTATAAGTTAGGTATAAAATCCTAATTTTGTATGACAAAATACGATTTTATTCAAAGATAAATTATAACTACCTCTTGTATTAATGTTATGTTTTTAAGCAGTATGTTCTAATACCTATATGTGTTGAAAAAATGATGACTTATGTTGATAAATATGGTTGCATAATCATGAAAATTGCAAAAACGTTTAAAATGCAAGTTTACCGTTATATACGTAGCAGAAGGCATGGAATCAGTCAAAAAGGTAAAATAATATCTTTGAAATTTCAATATAAGATATTAGTCTTAGTAAGAACATATAATTTCACTTAATAGCATTAGTTATTTGCCACAGAAAGGCTTCACTATAAGAGATCCTGGCTCAGGTAAGTAAGCTCAGTAAAGAGATAATTTTTCACGACAAACACATCCTTTATAGAGATTCGTCCGTTAGAACAATGAAAAATAATCATTTGTTTTAAAAGGACTATATCATACACGTTTCTATGAATATTTTGACATAACTTTCAACTTTGCATTTTAACATTACTTCAATTCTGATGTAGATTATAAAACATATGGTAAAATATACTGGTATATAGATAATATATAGTAGGGCTTATGACAAATAAAATGTTTTAGCATCCATTACTTTTATTATTTCCTTTCATCTTTCGTAGTGACAAATGGATGTATGCATTTGAGTGATGTGCTTTCAGGCGCCCTCGAGATCAATGTTTGTAAAAGTAGCATCATTTTGTTATTAAAAAATTATACTTTTTTTTATAAACCCGGTTCTATATAGATTCATTCTATCATTCATGTGAGTGAATGAGTAATAATGATGAGAAAAAAGGACGCCCGGCAAGTTGTGTGGGTACTTCTTGAAAAACGGCGGGGAAGAACCCTCGTATATTTAGAATCTGAGTCGTTTTTTAAGTTTTAATTTCTCAATGTAAATTATGTGACCCACGTGGTTCCCATTCCCGTGGAAATATGAGGAAATCCATTTTTAGTGTATTTCTATCGTGCGAAAGAACTCGCTTTGGCAAATTTCAACCGCGAACTGTTTTGAATTTCTCGTTAAGAGTAAAAGAATTTAGTGGTGAAAAACCATCTTCTCATTACTAACGATACAATTATACCACATTGGGATACATCGGTTGGATGGTTTCAAAGTTTGTAAAAGACATAAGAAATAAACAATAGTTGTGTTTTATATATGATGGAGAAGAAGAGCATAGGTTCTCGCCGACATCGTCATCAGTGGGGTTCATAATTTCAACCTTGAAAGTCAAAGTCAAAATATTTTTAATCAAATAGGCCTATTACAGCACTTTTGAATCGTCAAATATCGTTTTATTTTTCATATATTAAGGCTTAAAATCTAAAGTTACGTGGATTCCTTTTCGCCCTGATCTGAAAGGAGCCAACAGGAAATACAGTCGGATATACGTTTTTTTGTCATCTCTATCTATACCCTTGCTATTGTCCCATGTCAGTTGGGTTTAGCTTTCCGAGTATGTAAACGCCATTTGCCTCTGTCGAGTGCCATTTCTGGGTAGACACCCACTGACTTAATGTCTGTTTTAGTGGTGCTCATCCAAGTTGTGGGTTGGGGGGGGGGGGGCGGCAACACGGCTTTTCTTTCCTCCAATTGCATTTAATGCAGACTTCGTCACTCTTTGCCTAAGTCCTCATTTAAAATGACTCCAACCCCATTTCTTGAAGACGATGAGCCGCGGTTGATTAGTTGGTAGTTTTGTCCAATATCTCTTGACTTGGATCCTTTCCATTTTAGTTCTTGGATACAACTATGGATGATGGATTATTTGACATCATCATTACAATATATATTTTTAATTTATTCTATATTCATTCACCCCCACGCTTTTTTGTCTTCTAGGTATTCCTTCAAATTATATAATGATTTCTCAAGTACCTTTCTTTTAATGAAAGATTTAAATTTACTTAGAGACATCTTTGCAACATCTGGGAGCTTGCTATAGAAACGTATAAAGTAACCCTTGAATGTGTGAGCGTCGGTGAGTAGTGTTGGTGCAACTAAATATTTTATTAATTAACTCATTATAATGCCCAATTACTTAATGTTCCCGATATTTAATTACACATACACATTTACAGCTTTAAAGTTCGCATAAATTATTGTATACTTATGTTATAATGAACTATTATATTTATTTATGTGTATGTATATAATTGTATAATTACATATTTGTATGATGTAGTTGTATAGTATTTTATGTATTATTTAAGCAGTGTATAACTGAGTCAAGTTTTCTCTTTTAAAGTTATATGCATCTCCCCTTCCTATCATCTGTTCCTCTCACCAAAGGTTGTCTGGAAGTGATAGCATTTAGTGATAAGAACGTCTCTGCGCACCCTATTACTTTATTATCTGGTTTTCTTTATACTACATAAGTTGTGTTTTCTTTTTCTTATGTGTGCAATAAAGTTTCAAATAAATAAATAAATTTACTTACGATGATTAAATGATATCTATGAAGTAATACAGGGATTAGTCTAAATATAGTTGCATTAAAATTTATTCTATATAATAACATGAAATGTGATTTCTTTTAAATACTCTTCTTCAGCATTAAGCAGGCGGAATCCTGGCTTCTATATTCTGAGCTTTTATTTCACATTAAGGGTAACTGTATACGTTTCTATAATAAACCCCCACAAGACGTTTTAGAGATGTCAATTAATAAATTCAAAGTCTGTTAAAAGAAAGTTGATGGAAAAATCGTATTATAAGTTGAAAGGTTACTTAGACGATAGAAACGCGTGGGAGTAAACGAATTGTTCTAATTTGAATTGAAATATATTAAACTAATATGATATTGTAATGATGATGGTAACAAAATACCCGACTGAGTTTGTTGTGGGCTCTTCTCGGATCAGGGCGTGAAGGAACCCTCGTAACTTTAGATTTTAAGTCGCTCTGGAGTACCATCATCAGACCTACGTTAGAATTAGTGTGTGGAAAAGAAAAAAATATATATCATTTGACGATTAAATAATGCTGTAATATGATTACTTGAATAAAGATATTTTGATTTTTGATTTGATTTGAAATGAATCCCCTACGAATACAAATATAAACCTAGATAACGTTATAAAAAGGAACAAAAGAAAGTCCTTTGTTTTATATATTAAAAAAGGTATTTAATTTGTTTTGAACGTCTAAGTGTAAGCTTAAATGCAATGACAATCCTTGCTATTGACATTTGCTTTAAGAATACTTTTAGTCATCATCTGTTTGTATTTAAAATATAGTAGGACCAGAAGATATTCAGTCATCGAGATAGAACTTGAATTGGCCTTAAGCCAGCAATATCTCTCGACGAACACGGACAAACTAGACACCGAAGTTTCACGTGGTAGAAAATAGCTGCAAATAATTTGCACCTCTATTTCAAGTGGACTGCTATATATTTCAAACTGCAATACGTTTCCAATAAAAGTAGATATTTTTATTTAATAATAATAAATTTATGTGTTGTAGTAACTTTGCTTGACACCATGTAGAATACCTCCAGCTTTCGTTATCTTATGCTTTTTATACACAATCTACATCCTCACTGAAATAATATCGGAATAATGCATGATATTTATTTTCTGTATGTGTTCATTTCGGCGAATCATCAAAATTTTACGGATTTAATTTAAGGATGAAACGCGCGATTAATTCGTTTAAATCTTAGATAGTCTTAATATTTACAAATAACGTGTGGTATTTTAATTTGCCACTCGTCATTAAATATATAATTTCCATAAAATAACAATTTTTCATAACCTCTCTTTTTTGAATTACAAATTCAAAAGCAAAATTTCGTTAATAATTTTTAATATTGACAAAAAACACGTGGCATTTTTATTTACACTTTTAATATTTCAATGTCAATTAAGTTCATTATATTCCTAACTTATCTTCGCTTTTTCCTCCCTCCAAGCCTCGATAATCTAAAGTTATAGATGTGTATAAATTTTAACAAGACTTAAATTTTTTTTTCGTCAAAGAAGTTTCACTTCTGACATGTGTACTTTGTACGCTTGCACTTTTAATTATTTTACTGACAGGTTAGTGCTTGATTCTTATCCCGCCTGATGGTGGGTGATGATATAGTCTAAGACGAAATCATGGTAACCTGGTCATATAACTATTGTGATTTCTACTCAACATCGTAACGGAACGCAATTATTTTTTCTTGGAGGTTAGTCTTTGCTGGTAGCATGGTAACTAACTATCGCCCGAGCCTCCTAACAGTCCAGACTCATAAATAAGTAAATACAATTTCATACATTTGTGCTACCGGAAATTAAACTCAGGACCTTTGTAAATTAAGGGAGTACTCTCACTCGTTATATCGTAACTTAAATCACCAAAATTATGATCGATCTTAATTTGAACAGTTACGTGTTTCTATATTTTGGACTAAATACCAAATTTCTAATGTAAATACTAGATAGAGCGCAGATTGAATTAAAATAAAGCTTTATTTAGTATTGGCTCTAACATTTGAAATAAACCAATCTAAACAAAAACTAAGCTAATTTACTATGAAGCGTATTGACTAAATGTAACATAGGCAATACAAATGACGCTTAAACAAACATTTATTACAATTAACAGTGTTTTGAATTAACCAACTAAACATCGCATAGTTTGCGGTCTCATTAAAATTATAAAATAGCCTATACGGTACCTAATATTAGGTTTAGGTGGTCTTTGGTTAAATGATTTAGACATAATCATTGTTATGTGAGTACGTGTTTGTATTTTATCAAAATTTGTTTCTGTTTCAGGCATTTATGTCACTAGACTAAATTAAGACGTAATTCTCGTTTTATTAATAAACATGGTTGGTTTTTTGACAAAAAATTTTAATTTCTATATATATGTAATAAGTTTTTGTAAACATGGATGCGTCAAAGTTATCGTCTAACAGCTACGTTGGTGCTGCCTGTTGGTTCCCTAATATAAAATTGTTCTAAAATTTAAATATCTTCCCGAGTCTTCAGGGTTTACAGGAGAGGCCATTGCTATATTAGAAGAAATCCTGTATGCCTATTCCCATAACATACAACAGACTGTCATTTAGACCGACTCATTAAGTTGTTTAATGTCTATTAAAGATAACCCCTTCAGATGTAAGTCCAGATTTCCCATTTTTTTCGGAATTGGTGAGGCTTTTTTTCGTGTCCTCAAAGGGATCTGTTTGTGTTACTTGTTTGGGTTCCCAGCCACTAAGGTATCCCTGAAAATGAGACAGCTGATTTATGTGGAATTAGGATTTATGTGCGAAAGCAGCAATCCAAAATGAAACGCTCGAACATTTCCAAAATTGTGCACAAGACATAACATCATTCTACAAAACATTCCTGGAAAAATCCTGGAATTCGTAGTGGTCTTTATCTTTGGTCAAAGGTAAATGTTATACCTCTATCCAATCGGACATACCAAGGCGACCCTGGTTCTTTCTTCATAGATATGCCAGCCGCTGGATTATCAGTACCATTTCTCGTCTGCGCCTTGGACATGCTTGCACACCTGTGCACTTGGTTAAACTCCGGATTAGGGACCACTTCATGTGTGAATGTGGCCTAGACGAAGGTTCTGTTTCCCACTTCCTTCTCAATTGTCCCAAACTTTCCCACTCTATTTATGCTCTTCTCCCTTTGTATATAGTCGAAATTGTAAATATATGAAACGTAATAGAATTAAGCTGTAAAATAATTGTTTATTATTAGTCATATATATAATAGTTAGGCATGTTGTGTCGTCCCTTTTATTTGGTTTTATATGATAATATATGTAATTCCTTTTAAAAAGAATTTAATTAGTTCTATTGTCAAATCTAGTAATTTGCCTATTTTTATTTCATCAAATTCTATGTAATTCAAATATAAAAATTCAAATGCGGCTGACAAACGTTCGGTAAATAATAAATAAGCGTTCGATGAGCTTTCCTATATTTATATCTTGTTTATTAAATTAAATAAAACTATTTCTACATATTCTTATACAATCTAATAAGGCGCTTATAAAATCTAACAAAACTTTAAAAACAACAATAAAAATAAACAAAACTATCATATCTGCAAATAATGCAAAAGGATATATATGAATATAAGATTAAGACTAAACATTTGTTAAATTCGCAAACCATAATTTTTATATTATCTTATTTAGTTTATAAAATATTTTTATTTAGTCTAATTTTACTAATAAAATAATTACCTAATGTACCTGACATTAGGTAATTATTTTACTACAATAAAGTTCCTTATTTAATATGAATTAAGCAAATCAAATGAAAAGTTTTTAAACAGCTATGTTTTCAATTAGGTATTCCAACGTTCCGATCGTTATTAAATACTTGTACCTACCTAATAGAATGGGGCACGCTATCTCGTTTCATTATTACATCAAACACTCTTTGCTGTCATTTCATTACGTTAATACAATTAAAATGATACACGAGCTCAGTGTACGGATTAAACATACTGTACAATTTTGATGACTTTACTGGCGTAATGTACTGTAGAGTAATGTAGGTTTTGTAAGCAGAGACGTTGAAGTCGATTTGCGGCTTGGTTAGTTTAGTAAATTACCTAATACAATTTCGACGACGTTACTGGAGTAATAAAGAGTACTTGTTTTGCTAGCAGAGGCGCTGGAGCCGATTCGCGACTTGGTAAATTTTATAAATATCTTGTACGATTTCCACAATCTTTGGTGGCGTAATCTAGAGTACAAGTTTTGTTAACAGAGACGTTGGAGTGCATTCGCGACTGTTGTATAAATTATCTAGTACAATTTCGACGACTTTACTAGCATATGGTAGAGTACTAGTTTTGTTAGCAGGACTCCGGTGTCGATTCGCAACTTGGTAGATTTAGTAAATTATCCAGTACAATTTCGACGACTTTACTAGCGTAAGGTAGAGTGCTGGTTTTGCTATCACAGGTTCCAGAGTAGAATCCCAGTTTGATACATCTAGTGTAGTAGATGCATTACAATTTTGAAAACCTTAGTAGCGAAACGTTGGGTGATCGTTTTACTAGCACAGGTTCCAAAGTCCATTCCCGGCTAAGTAAATTTTATAAATTGTGCTGTAAAATTTTGAGAACTCTAGTTGCGTATAATAAGAAATTTTCGATTTTTTAGAGTAATGACGTGTTCTCGTTTTGAGAGGTTCCGGATTCGATTTCCACCTTGGTAAATTTTGTGAATTATTTAGGGCACTGTGGAGCCGCAAGGACGAGTGTTCATGTTATTAGTAGAGGTTCTGGATTCCATTCTCGACTTGATAAATATCGTGAATTAGGTATGTAGCATAATTTCGATAACTTCGGTAGCGTAATGGCGAGTGTTCTTACAGTTAACAGAGTCACTGGAGTCTTTTATATAGATCTGGTAGTTATCACCCTTCTAGAAAAAAAAGTGCTTTCCAGCAAAAAGTTTGACAGTCAAACATCCAAGAATGGCAACATATTATTTATTGGTTAATTCTACACTTTATTAATAATACATTATATGAAATCTCAATTCTAAATTCTACAAATTTACAAACACAAATCGAAATTATTTCTACATTTTGGTAAATAGATGAAAATGTGTATGAAAAAATATAGACGCAGTTGTATTTTCTACATGTTTTCAATACAATTCCATTAATGAATCCTTCCACTAAAATCAATGCAAACTGATAATTGAGTACACCAAATCATCAGTTTTGGGCATTGCGTAATTGATCTCTGGAAACTGTAATTAAATTGAAACTCGGCGAGCAAACAACCAAAATATAAGGAAAAAATATCTTTTCAATATAAAAGATTTCCGAGGAATATAATTCTACAGTGTATTATCGTAGCATATTGAAAAAGGAATTTTCGCGGTCTTATATTTTATTTGTTCCTCCCCCGATCGTTTTTCAATTGTTTATTATAATTACGTTTTGATTAATTTTTCTTGGTAATCTTTTTCCGAGATTCATGTCAAATTAATATACCTATTTGATATTGTTCGTTGGACTTTGAAATAATTATCTGAATCAATATTGTATAAAATTCATAAATGGATACTTGGTTTTTATTTGCAGGAAATTCAAAACACAATATACCTTGTACATGAGATGGTAAATATTATGAATGACGCTTTGAAAAGGAAAGGAATGAAAGTGAATGTAAACAAAACGAAAGTTATGCTTTTTGATAGAGATGAATTTATGATATATGGCAATATTTTGATAGATGGGGTACAAGTGGAAGAGGTGAAAGAATTTATGTACTTGGGATCCAAATTTACAAAAGATGGAACATGTGAAAGTGATATTGAAAGGAGAGTGAATGCAGGGAATATGGTAAATGGTGCTCTGCACGCGTTTATGAAAAGTCAGATGGTGTCTCAAAGAACCAGACTTGCTGTGCATAGAAAAGTATTGGTGCCAACACTTATGTATATTAGTGAAAGTTGGGTATGTCAGAAGAAGCACAAAATTAAAATAAATGCGATAGAGATGAGAAAATTGAGTAGGTTAAAATTGAGTGACAAAGTAAGAAATAGTGTGATAAGAGAACGATGCAGTATAAAAGAAGATGTAGTGACTGGAATTGAGAAAGGTATGCTAAGATGATTTGGGCACGTAGAGAGAAGGAATAAAGGATGTATGAGTCAAAATTGAATAGGAAAGTTAGAAGGGGAAGATGGAAGGCGAACATTCCTGGACTAAACCCAGGAGATTTTAAATAAGTGCCAGATCAAGAGTACTCTAAACCGACAAACTTGTATGAAATGTTTAATGAGAATGGAAGAATCGAAGAAGATATGCAAGATTCGTGGGAAGTGTAAGGACGTGGTCTCTGCCTACCCCTATGGAAATGAGGCGTGATGCTATGTATCTGTGTATACCTTGTATAGTGATCTGGTTACTTTTTATTTTCTTTTGTAGATTTCCTTCAGACTTTTCTATTATAAGCTTAAGGTGGTAATGTAATTTATATTGAATAGTATCTTATCACTTATCAGTGTGTGAGGATGGATTCTAAACTGCTTATATTAAAAACATATTATTCGTTATTTACGTTATTAATGGCAAATTTAACGCTTGCAAAGGATTGTTATCTAGTAATTTGTTACGGTCATTTGATATTAATCTAAACGGAAATATCATCCAAAGCAAACAAGAAACTGTAGGTAACAAATTGCTTCAGTGTTATCTAACAGCCATCCCCCGGGAATTTCGCCATCCTATCTAAAAGCTATATTGACACAACTTGTTAGTAAAGTATCTAATTTTATACAAATAAATTCCAGAAATTATTCCTGTAAAGCAAGTTGATATAACACTTTAGTCCATTGTTAGTGTTTACTACAGTTCACCATTGACAATAGATCACATTTATTTCTGTAAATATCCATTTTGAATTTAGGTCTATTAATTTTAGACTTTTGAAATCAAGCTATTTCAAGCTTCTCGACTATGTTTTTGCTGAAATTCATGTCTTTATTTGTAGGCAGTTCCATAAAATCAAAGTCAGAACTTTATACATATAATGAACTTCTCATAAGTTAGTTTCTGAACACGATGCAAAGGAACCATCGTAATTTCATATATTAATTCGTTTTGAATAATATCTTAATTTCATGAGAAAAAATATTGTAAAAGCCAACGTGAATACAGAATTTTCAATTTATCTCCATCGTACAAGTACTTCCTTCTTTAGCAGTTCTGGGTTCTATTTTCGGCAGGTATACTTAGAAAACTGCATTTTCTAATTTGTTTGAGTTTGTAGAGTGGCTTCCAGCAAAGTAGTGCCGCCAAGCAAAAAAGTTGTGTTCCGATGCGATGTGGAAACCGTAGACTGTTTCTTGAATCGGAATAGGGTGAGGTCACAGTCACGTAACCTTTGAACAATATAAAAAACCCTACAATAAGCCTAGAGTTGGACAAAGTAGAAAATAAACCTTGCCTTATGCCTGCATATAAATCTAACAAGTTTATTCATCACATCAGATTTACTAGATTCCTAATAAGATTGCAACTTGTTCAAGAAGTAGGTGCGACAATACACTGGAATAGTAAACGAGTACATTGCGGCTTGGCGAGTAAATTCAGTGTAGTGTAGCACTGCAATTAAATTAAATTGCCTCTGTTTCCATTTATATAGACATATCGAGGCAAACATATATAACGGCACCCGAGACAAATACATATAAATTGCATAATATTCACTAACTGCCACAATCTGTGAAATAAATAGCCTTAAAAATCATAATTTAAGCCCGTACCTAAAACAAAGGAGCTTAATACATGTACGTGTACAGTGAAAATAAGTCTTATTCAAAGATGCAACTTATAGTATTACCTGTTATTGGTGAAGGTAGTGGTAGCAGCAGCCTATTAACGTCCACCTGCTGTGCACAGGCATTCTCACTGAAACAAGAGGTATTTTTTAGAGTAGAGAGTCACCGCGCTGTTCCATTGCGGGTTGGTTTGCATAGTACACGGAGAGATATCAGACGTAGGACTGATTGCACGTGCAATGATCACCAGCGAAGCAGAATGGAAAGCCGTAACCTCCTTTTGCGAAACCATTGTCGCGCTAAAGGAGGCACTTGAGAGGGAAAGGGAGGTTGCCTTTGATGCCTCTGCTGTCAACACTGAAGGTGCGTATTTGCACGGTTCGTCCCACAGCATTGAATTTTGAGTCTCTTCGTACGAGAGACCATATTGGATTGCGCGAACCGCTGGTGTTCCATTTTAGGATGACGTGGGACCGCTGGGTTTTAGTGGGTATTGTGTCTCGTTAGTGAGTCCCACGCTCCCGACTCTTTGGACGGGATGGGTCAAAGCATTTCATAATTGAAATCGTAGGAACAATGGCTTAACGTGCTCTCACTTAGGGCGTGCTCAGGGCTTAACCCCAACTTCCCAACTTTAGGAAAATATTGAGAATTCCTAACAGAAAACTTGTAACGTGTACCCAGGATTATTGGTAATAAATCGTATTCTCATTAGGAGGTGATAGGGGTGAGTATTAGCGACCTCGTGATCTGTATTCGGATAAGCTGGCCACTAGATCAGTGAGAGAGTCAAAAATCAAATTATTTCTACAAATTATTTCATATAATACACAATTCAGCGCACAGACGCAAGTGCAAGAATTTAATTGCACTCCGTACTAGAACTGACTAGTTCGCCAAACCGCAGTACGCCCGTTTTAGTATTTCGGCAAATAAAGTGCGCTGTCCTTTTACATTAACAGAGCGAGCTGTTTCACTTGCACAGCGCTATGCAAATTGTTTAAGTACAGTTTAAGTTGAAACAAAGTTTTGTCCAAAGTATGCTATTTTTTTCTCACACATCTCAACAAATTCTGAAGTGCAATGAACTAAGAACTATAATACAAACTTTAGTATAAGATCCTATTATATTCTAAAGTATGTAGCAGCCTATTAACGTCCCACTGCTGGGCACAGGCCTCCTCACTCATATGAGGAATGGTTTTTAGAGCATAAACCCACGACGCTGCTCCACTGCGGATTAGCAGGCATAGCACACAAGTGTACTCTCTATTCCTACACTCTCATAGTCCAACGTGACAGCAATCCGACATGACTGGAGAGAGATCAGGAGTAGGACCGCCGCTTAACGTGCTTTCCGAGGCACGGGGGTGGATCACACCGCCAAATTTTCACTCACTACATAGAGAACGTTGACCACAGCTCATTCCTCATACTCGATCATAGGCCTTTTCGCGCAATAAACTTTTTGGTGCTTAGCCAAACATTTTTCAGTTGTGCACCGTAAAGAAAAGACCTGATCCGTACATCCCATTCCTCTTCTAAATCTTCTAAAATTTACTAAACTTCGGGAAAATATTGAGAAAATCTTATTAAAAAATTCAATATCGATTTCAAGTTGGCCCGATCCGTGACTTGACCAGGAACATGCTAACCTCAAGACCAATGAGGTAGTCATTCATTATATTATATTCGGGTCTAAATTTTAAAGTCTTATCTTTTGTCTTTCCTAAAATAGATTTATTGGATTATCATTAAAAAAATTTAATTTATTAATGAATCTTGTAACTGCCCTACTGGCTTAGTGGTTCAGTTTGTTCGGTTACTAATATGGTCCTGGGTTTGACTCCCAGGTCGACCGTATCCAAAAATTGAGTTTTTTGTTAAGAAATTCTCAGTATTTGTCCGATGATTGCGGTGTGCTCCAACCTCGTGCTGTACATTAAGCCATCGGTCCTACGCCTGATCTATCATCGTTTATATCAGATCACCGTCCCATCAGACTAAAAGTGAAGGAATTAAGAGTGCACTTGTGTGGTGCACTACGTGTGACAACACGAAGTGGAGCGTGTTGGGTCTATAGTCAAAAATCTTCCAAGGATTGAGAAGGCCTGTGCCCAGCAGTGGAAAGTTAATGGGCTGCTACTTATCTTACCTTTTTACGTGTATTAATTTTAAACTACAGACGTGTAACGTGTAACATATTCAGCGTGTAAGCTAATACGAAGGAAATTAAATTTAAAACTATGATTCGAATAAAAATAAACTCTATAACGCCTTATTGCTGAGCTTTCATGGCTTTCATTAGATACGTCAAATGAAATTATTCTACAAATTTCATTTCATAGACATAACCTTGCTACAGGCGACGTATGTTCTTTCCAAATTGAATTCGAACAACTCGCAACAATTCGTAAGCCGGTGGGTACACAAAATCATATTTCCAAAAGCGTAGTTTGCAAAGAAACTGCATGAATACCCAATCTTGTTGAACTTAATGGAAAAGTTTTGCGCCCGAAGAGATCGTCTGCCATTTGCCCTCTTAACAATGCAGTCACGTAATACGCGTTAATGAAAATTGTTCTGTGACGTCTGAATTCGGAGTCTCCCTTAGTGAAGTATGTAAGTATAATTTATTTGTAATGTATAAGCACGAAGTGGTCTATGATCTACCTTGACAATTTCAGAATAATAATAAGTAATATGTCAATTATACAAAATTCCTATTTTTCCAATTTTGATCTATAAAAAACAAAACAATATCATTTTCACTTTACATCAAAGTTTTTAATAATTTTTCATATACTTTAACTTGAAAAATGATTGGTCTCGTGTTCAAATATTAATACATCCAGGGCCGTTCGCCTGGGTCTTTCCCTTCCAACTTTCGCATTCACCCTTGACTTATAAATCCTTTTTGTCAGTCTCCTTTCATTCATTCTCTCTACGTGCCCAAACAATCTAAGCCTACCTTTCTCAATTTCAGTCACTACATCTTCTTTTATACCACATCGTCCTCGTATCACACTATTTCTTATTTTGTCACTCAGTTTCAATTCACTCTTACTTCTCAACGCTATCATCTCTACCGCATTTATTTTACTTATGTGATTCTTCTGTCATACCCAACTTTCAATACCATACATAGGTGTTGGTACCAACACTCCTGCATGCAGAGCCTGTGTGACCTTTGAAACATTATCTGGTTATTCATAAAGGCGTGCAGAGCACCATTTACCATATTCCCTGCATTCACTCTCCTTTCAATATCACATGTTCCGTCTTTTGTAAATTTAGATCCTCATTATACAAATTCATTCACCTCTTCCATTTGTTCCCCATCTTTCAACATATTGCCATTCATCATAGATTAATCTCTTTCAAAAAGCATAACTTTCGTTTTGTTTACATTTACTTTCATTCCTTCCTTTTCAAAGCGTCATTCTTAATATTTACGATCTCCTTTAGCTTATTAGCAGATGCTGCAAGTATTACTTGATTATCAGCATAGAGTAAACATTTCATTAGTAATTCATTCATTCTTAACCCATACAGACTTTCTTTTAAATCTGTCAAACTGTTATGTTATGTCATCAATAGGTTGCACAGTCATGGTGACGCAACACATCCCTGTCGAACACCTCTTTCGACAGGATACCACACCGTGTACGTCCCGTTTATTCTGACACAAGCACTAGGACCCTCATAGAGAGACATCAATGCTTGAATCAGATTACCGCTCACCCCATACGTAGATAACGTTGACCACAGCTCATTCCTCACCACTCGATCATAGGTTAATCTCACTCGATATTAATACACTACACATGTATTTAAATATACTAGTTACATTGTGTTCGAAATTCGGCCATAATTAATTTAAATTATAAGATTGAACATTATTAAATTTCTACTGTCTAATATAACCACAGATTTAGACAAGGTTATTAGATTTCCTATTTTTTGGCAACAAATTATACGAAAATGAAACAAAATAAATTCAAAAGTAACTAAAATAGAAAAACATCATTTTGGTTTTGTTAAATGACACATGCAATAAGATAAATAGAAATTTTAACAAAAAAAGAACCACCTTCAAAACAAACTTACAAATACATTAATATGTTCTAAAAAGTGAGAAATAATTGCGTATTCTTTTATAGTGTTCTTCGTATTGTTATATTCGGAGTCGGTGTCCCTTCTAATAAAAAAAGAGTCATCGAAATCGGTTGGCGTGATCTTGAGTTATTCGTCCATTTGTCGCGCACATGCTTACGCAAATTTAAGACTTATCCGGTTTTCTCATGGATGCCATCATCAGAACTGGTTTTAAAAAAAATTGGGACCCAATGACGAGCACAACCTTTCATTAAAAAAAATCATCAAGATCAGTCCACCGAGTCGGGAGATATGAGATAACAAACATAAAAAAAATACAGACGAATTGATAACCTCCTCCTTTATTTATAGTCGGTTAAAAATGCTGTCGATTGAATTTGACATACATATCTCAATAATTTAAGTAATGATACAAAATTACTCTATAAACGATGTTTTTTGGAAAAACTCTTACGTCGTTTGCTAAATTTCTTTTGCAAACAATATTAATCTATTCTCAATTTCAAAGAAAGGAGTAACTATTCTGAACTCCTTCTCTGTAAAAACTGGAAGTGTGGGAAATTTCATACTCTGTCAGCGCAATTTGCGTAAAAAGGGTACTAAACTTTTGCTTCGCGTATTAATATATAGATCAAAAAAATCGTTTAATATATAGGCAATTTTTTTACAGTTATAATATTATTATAGACAAAACATAACGAAAGTCTTTTTTTATCAACTAACAACAAATAAGACAATAGATGAGAAAGTGACACCTTACTAATATCCCAGGGTTTTTGAAGCTCCCCAAATGCGTCTTGGCAACCAACGAATATCCTGGAATTACTTCTTAGATATCCAAGTTTACTCGCACTGTTATTCATCATCGAAAAACACTATTATTAATTTTAATTAGTGTATAAATTACAATTGCAATGTAAAAGGTTGTCAAATCCACAAAAGCTGTGAATTAAAAGGTAATTAGAAATGGCTCCATCTGGGAATACTTTATTATTCTTATACTTTGTGTATTTAGTAATAAATTGCTATAAAATAAAAGACTGAAGTTAATTTGTGGAATATAATGTATCACATTTCTGAGAAAGCCTTTTTGGCTGAGCTTTGATGCCCAATTTGTCCGTTTTCGCACGAAATCTGGATAACCGCCAAGTCAATATTATCTCAATGGAAGTGAAAAACGATGCAAATTGACACTCAAGTATTCGTACACACGTAATCACAGATTTTAAAACATCTAAGAAAAGTGTACAATTACCTAATATGAACTTTTTCTAGCTACCTACTTTATAATATCCAGATTTTGTGGATTCGACAATCAGCGTTTAAGTATTTGTCGGAGTGCAGTAGTCTGTGGAACGTTGGCGCCATCTGTCTATCGGCGTAGGGCAGAGTCAATGGTGACAATCCGGCGCGCGTCTCTCCTTAGTTCTCGAGTGACGGTCCGCCAGAGTGGTCGGCTATGGTGAATACTAAAATTTTTATGATTATTTTTTATTAATTTAACAGCCATTTTATTATTCGCGAAACCGAATCCAACAAATCTGCTGTCGTTAAAATCAGTCCCCCCATTCTTGTTTTTGACTTTGTTTTATGTATATCACGTGTCTGATTATATATTATGATAATAATTTCTTTTTTACATAATAAAATAAATATTTAAAGATTATCTATATGTTTCGACATTTTGGTACCTAGTTTCAATACAAGTAAAACGGTTTAATGTACGAACTGTTTGTTTAAGGTTTTCCATTAGTGAATGCGCTCGGTGAAAACAAATTAATTCATAAAACTTTAACAGTGTTGTATCTAATCACATCAGTTATTCTAATTGAGTTTGCTATATGAGTGAAGATAGTGTTTGTAGTGAACACACTACAGCATAATGATATAATTTGAGAACAAATGCTGAACATTTTATTAATAATGTGTATAAATAAAAAAGTTCAATAAAAATACTTTTTTTTTTCGCTGGGAAATGCTTTATGCACGCCGAATGAAGTGTAAATTTCATTTGGTAGTGTGGGACTCTCTCGTCATACCAGGATACCTATTAAAACCCAGCCCTCTTCATCCAGGTGTTGGGGTCCAGATGTCCGCTGACGCATTCAGCTCTGGCGCCCCGAATGAATCCAACTTAAGGGTTTAGTTTAGCTGAGAAAGAGCAGGCGAGCAAAATTGCCGCTTTTTGGCGCCTCCCCTCCTCCGGCGAGAAGGAGTAGCGTCTGCCATAACCTCCCTTTTCCTGTTTAGTGACTCCTAGTGACTTTTTGTATATTCATAATTTACTCACAGCAAAACTCTCGCTTTGACTACGCGAGCCGACTTTAATCAACTAAGCGTTACATAGCCGAACGTGACGGCTTAATCTTAATCAATACCCACAAAATACAGTACACTCCATTTACATGAAGGTTTCACTTCAATAAACCAGACCATTACAGCACCTTATTTCAAGTAATTGGCAATAGTAGTTATGTAATTCTGGCGCTTTTTTTATATATATAGCTATTAAATAACAGGAGGGTCAAGGTTATTGCAGAAAGAGCCTTGACCTAACCATGAAAGGAGTCCGGGTCTGCAGTAGCCAGTGGGGCCGTAATAACGGCACTCCACCCTCATTTGGAACAATGGCTGGGTAGACGACACGAAGTGCTTTCCTGTCGTTTGGTGCAGATGCTAACCGGCCATGGCTGCATTGGAAAATACCAGAACCAAATCGTTGGCTGCGAGCTGGCGGCCACTTTCCACGAGTGTGGTACTTTTCTGGACACAGCGCTTCACACGGTGGCTGAATGTCCTGCTTGCGGACCTCAGCGTCATCTTCTGCAAAAAGAGAGGGCGAATGCAGCTGAAGCACAGTACTCCTGACGGAGGGGAATAGGAAACAGGAGATGGAGATTTATCCAACTCCTCCCCTCTCCTCTGTAGTGCACTTTTGAGCCGGTTGCTTTCGGAGGGACCAGAGTGGAATGCCACAACGAACCTCTGGTCCTTCCATTCCCAAACGACGAGAGCTCCAGTGGGTATTCAAGTACTACGGGCGTGTGCCAGACTCCCGCCTGTATACCGGGTGCGAAAATGCATTTACCAGCTACAAAAAAAGCTATCAAATAACGATAATAAATAGATATTCGTTTCTTCATCATTATATTTTTTTAAAGAAACAAAACATTAATTTTGTAGAGAACACATTAATGACGGCGATTTTTAATTTTTAATTTTTATTTTTTANAATAAAATACGCTCAGGGACGTTTGTAATAAAAAATTCGGAGACTGCGAATGAATGTCTATGAATTTTTCAAAGTTGAAGATTGTTTAATATTTAAATTTTTCGTCATACCGTATATGAAGACCAGGGTACCTGTGATCCTTTCTCGATATATTCTCGATCTGAATATTTTATGGGCATCCTTATCTAGGCTGTAAAGGTTCGATGCCTAGTTTGTTTGCGTTCGTGTGGAGATATTGCTGGCTTTGGGCCAGTTCAAATAGTATGCTGGTAGACTGTTTGAAGAGACACTTAAATTTTAAATCCTCCTCCGAATAACTGATAAGAAGTTGGCTTTTAGAATACTAAATACAATGATACGATTAAATTAAACGATAAAGCTATACTAAGTAATTTGAAATAGTCATTAGCACTTTTGCTATATTTTATTTCTGACAGCTTAACTGTGATCCCAACGGATTGTTAGTGACGATACAATCTAAGATAAACCGCGACAACTTGGTAAGAGATTATTCGGCTACTTATTTAAACAAACACCATAAGATTTTTGTTTCTTACCTGGGTCAAAACGCTGCATCAAATAATAAATTAAAACCAATCTTTTAACGACCTATTTTTCATTACACTCTGTGCATTTTTAGTAAAGTAACATAATCTGTAGCCTTGTGGCCATTATTAGGTAACCTATGCCCAGTTGTGGACGTCCATTACTTGAAGCAACAAATCTGCTTTAACTTTTTCTCCAAAATATAATATTGAAACATAATGTCATACGATGTTGAACATGACGTTATTATCAACTGTTTTTTAACATTTAAAGGAATAACAGTTGAGTTTTTCGTCCGATTTTTCGAGATATAATTATTTTACAAACCGTTGCTGGATTTACGATTGTACGGAACAGTTCATAATAGTCTATTGATCCTACATATTCCTTCATATTTGGCAATTTGGTTTGGAATGAAATTATAAAGTCGCAGTCAATGGCCCAACGAGGTGACTTTGCAGGTATAATTCAGGCTCTTTTGAAACGGGAAGTTCCAAACAAATATTTGATATTAGTGAGTCGTAGACGGGTTTAACTAGTGTTACCTAAAATACACAGCGCATTTGATAAAACATTCATAGTTTATGTAGGAACTACATGAATACACAAGCTTGTTGAAGGTAATGTAAAAGTTTGGCCCCGAAGCTGGAAACAGAGGGGTGTCATTTGCCTTTTTAATAATGCAGTCACGTAATACGCCCTAATGAAAATTGTTTCGTGACGACTGAATTGGGAGAAATTTAACTTCGTGTTAGGAACATCGGGGCTATATGAAACGAGACGTGCCAGGGTGTGAATTTGATTATAAAAATGGTGCCTTTGCTTTGAAGACATTCTTCACCAATTCAAGTTTGACACATACATAAGTAATTTCACATTTTGTAAATGAAATGAACCGGGAAACGAATTCCATCGCCCATCTACAAGGTCAGTGGAGATGCTTAATACGTTGCCAGTTTAAAAGGCTCTCTTGTACCATACTTTTTCCATCCTGATTCTTTGGCTTTTGGATAATCCACATACTCAAAGAAAAATATTGATGCTGTTATTCTGTGAACTAAAGTCAGTGATTGACTATCATTGTTTCATATATTCAATTAAACTCACCAGTCTGTCTCACTTGTAACTACAAGTTAGTGTATGACTGTAATCTCCCCTAATGATAAGTTTTCATATGATTGTACAAAAGCCTGGAAAGAGATAATGTACCTCTTAATGTAATGCTTTCTCAGCATCGTACCAAAACGCAAAGCTTTTTATGGTGGGATGGTAATTTGTCACGGCCAAGGTCTCCCACCAGTCCAGATCGAAACAAATTAAGAAATAATATTTCCTAAATTCCCATTGCCGGAAAAACCCAAGACAAAGATAAGCAGAGAAGAGAATAATCGTACATGGCCTTGCTCTATTCATACTATTTTAAGAAGTGTTTATTATGAGAGCAATTCCTAACAGGATTTTTACATATTCTTTTTTTTCTATTTTTTTTAATTACTTTTTGTACACCACTATGTTATAAAAGAAAACAAATACATATCTATTACAAAAATACAGAGTACAAGAGGCGGTCTTATCGCTTGGTAGCGATGTCTACCAGACAACCTTTGGTACAGGAGTAGTTTTAGCAGAACATGGTGGTGTATTTTCCTATAAATACATACAAATAGCTACATCCTAATACATACACAAATTTTGATAGGAGAATACATTTCAATTTCATCCTTTTTTCAATCTTCTATTATCTTGAAGTTTTCAAGTAAAGAACAGTTTATACTTCAACAGTTTTTTAGACTAGTACCTAAAAATACCAGGGTATTTTTTCAAGTTTAATGTTGAATGTTGAAACTTGGAAATCAAAATGTAGAAACGGGGTTTTTTTAATTTTTCCCTGAAAAAAAAAGTGCGTGTGTACAAAGTACGCATGACAGAAGTAAAATTTTTTTTCAAAACAAATTTTTTAAGTCTTGTTTATATTTATACAGGGAGGGGAAAAGGAAGATATGTTACGAATTTAATTGTCATGAAAATATTAAAAATATCGACAAACAATTTATTGAAATTTCGAATTGTAAATAAATATGCCACGTGTTGTTTGTCAATATTAGAAATTATAATTTAAATTTTCCATTTGTAATTTGAAAAGAGAATTTATGAAATATATTTATTTTATGTTTTATGAAAAATAGTATATTAAATTATTAAATGACGAATGGCAAATTAAAATGCCACATGTTATTTGCAAACATTAAAACTACCTTCAAACGAATTGGCATAAAAAACGCAGCACATCTTCGGGAAGATTCAATTCAAAAAACCGAAAATACGGCAAAAGTTATGTTTTTATATTATTGCTATTACCTTTGTCATTGAATAAATATTTTTTAATTCATAAAAGACTATTTCTATGACGGAAAGCTACATTGGAAGAGTAGAGGCAATGAAAAAATCTAATTGTACGAGTATATGAAAGCCGTTTCAAAATTATAAACTTTAAATTACATTATGACATTTTGTGATACCAAATCGTCTTTTTTGCCGAATAAAGTTACAAAAAAAATTTTGTTTCAATATTTATATAAAGCAGTGATATTTTAGTCTAATAAAGTGTTATTGAATATGCTATAAATAACATTGTTGAAAATTCTCTAAAAATATATCAGTCGTCAAATCCAAATATAAAGACAAGATTTCAATATCTGATGTCTGGAGCACTCCTCTATAAGAGCGAATACCAAGGAAATACGTTTATTTACTTTACACCTTTCCCGATATTGCGTTTGCCTGAACTTTCTAAAGCCACTGATCCTTGGATAAGTTAAAAGTTATTTTTCTAGGGTATGCTTACCTTATGATATCATTGTGAGAATGAGCTAAACGCTCTTTTTTTCGGTGAAAAGTTAACATTAGAAATTTTGATGAATAGTAATCGCATGAAAAAATCTTTCTAAACTCTCTTTTCTTGTTGTGTAATCCATCACCATCATTACAAACGTATTTTTTTAACACGATGTCAAGATATTTTATTTCACAAAACTGTTTTATTATTTGTTTGTGATTATTTATTAACTCACCACAAGAAATATATTTATATTCATTTTAAGGGGTACAAACATAAACTCACGGGTTTTTCCATACACCCTGATAAGTTACGTGTTACAAAATTTCGTGTCGGATATTGTAAACTTTAAAAACAACTCTATTTGCTTTTCAATGTGACATGTATCTCGGTTGCTATTCAAATCATACAGTAACGCAGAAATGCAATTTTTATCGATAATAAGTAGCAGCCTATTAACGTCCGACTGCTAGGCACAGGCCTCCTCACTGAAGAGAAGCTTTTTAGGACCAGGCCCACAACGCTGCTCCACTGCCGGTTGGCAGGCATAAAAACACAAATGTACTCTTTATTCGTTACACTCTTATAGTCCGATGTGACGAGAATCGGACAATACCGGAAATAGCTCAGGCGCAGGATCGATGGCTTAACTTGCTCTCCGAAGTAAAGGGGTGGAGCAAACCGACAACTTCACAACTGCGGGCAAATATTCAGAAAATCTTAAAAGAATAGAACTCAATACCGATTTTCGAATTCTCCCAACCCGTGTCCTGAACCCAGGAACTAAGGTCTGTAGCCGAACGTGCTAACCACTAGACCAAAGAGGCAGTTAGTGATCAGATCGCCTATTGTGCGACGCTAATTTGTTTAATTTGATTTTTCTCTTACATATTAGATCTTCTAAAATTAAAAAATAATAAATTTATCCACCTGGGTATCCTCTAGTGAAGAAATATTTACAGGATTACGCCATCGAGTCCGTTCTAAAAAGTCATTAAAACTTTGGGTTCCCTAAAAACCTACTTTGAATCGATCTTCAAAGGTCATATTATTAAGTGCTCTTAATGCCCTGACCTTAAATGTGTAAGTTGTGAAGATTTTCAATATTCATGCCATGCGATATACTTTCATGTTTGTTGAGTGTCGTTTTTGCCTCAAAGTTGGATACAAAGGAAGCCCGAAAGGCATTTCACTCAAGATGCCTCTTTTATCCAATTGTTGAGAAGGACTCAAGGCCAAATTATAATGAAACCTTGAAGTACGCTTCGGAATACACGAAAAGTTTTTTTATCCATATCCAGTACGTATAATGTCACAGGAAATTGGTTGTATTTATATATGTGACTTTTATATCCTTTATTGTACATCTAAGAGTTTTTACAAAAATCACAATCAGCAGTCTCTCCGCAAATATATGATATCATATTGATTGTTAAGTGTTATTAAAAACCATGTTACGTTATAAGAATATGTGAAACCCCGTTCAAAGTGTACGTCTCTAAAAGAATATATTTATAAAATTTCAAGCCAATAGTGCCAATATTTTACATTTTTTAGTAAACTTCTACGTTGCAAAACGAATATTTATGTCGTATACATAATTTGAAGTGATTCAGTCTAATAAATTTATCGGTTCTTGTCATTTGTAGATACAAAGTATTTCAATAATTAAACTAAATCAAAAACAAAATGTAATAACCAAAGCTAATACTGGAGGTATTTATTAGCTTCGGATATTATTTATATACTCTAAACCACATAAATGCACGATTTTTAATAAAACCGACACTAATTTCTCTTACACGACTTAATTTCACCAACAAATACAAATTAACTTACAAATACACTTACACCAATATAACATCTTCATAAGCACATAGCCAATATCTTAGTTTTTTCTTTTCCAAATTCGGACTTCTTAATATTTTAAATATTATTTCTTTTCAAATATTATATATTAATTTGTATAATCCGCAATTGGCTTTATTTTAAGTATACTAACTATTCTATGGAACAACTTGTTAAATTTTGCTGTTTAATTATAAATAAATATCTTATTTATAATTTATTTCAATATCTTTCATTCATTATTGATTATTAAATTCGGTTCAACCGTTCTTGAGTTATGAATTCTTTAAGTAATTTAACGTAAATAAAGTACAGAAAGAGTCTGTGCTGTGCTGTGCTGTCTGTGTCATTAATTTATTAATTCATTCTTCTATCAGATTATTTATTTATTATTACCCAGATACATAGAAACACTGTACAAATCCAGTTACTAGCAAACTCGGCATGCAATTATTTATTGATGCAATTGCGGTTTTGAAAGTTTATCAAAACCGTTTTTGCGTCATATCTGTCTTACCAGATATCATACGTCACTCACAGTCATCAGCCATCTTCAAGACACGCCTCAAAGAATTCTATTTAACTGAAAACTGCTGTGAATAACACTTTCCTTTATATTCTATATTTTTTTCATATGAACATATCTTTATTTATAAATTATGCCACACATCAGAATATATTTTAGTACATTTTATAATACCCTGCGATGTGTGGCATAACCTAGAAAATGGACCCAGCTCAGCATTTATGCTACACAGTCTGAAGACCATGTAGCGCTGATTTTCAGCTGGATCCCTTGTCCAGGTGCCATCACGAACGCAGCCCGATATAACTTAATCTATCCTTATATACTATCTAAAGCTACAGGACCTGATAAAAATGTTGCAAAATTAATAATAATATATACTAATTAAATATAATAATAATTAAACTAAAGACTATATTATATATACTGCCACATACATAAACATAGATATATTTGATATATACACATTAACACTAGAATATATGGCTTATAGAAAAGAAAGCTCCGACACGTGATGTTGGAATTCTTTTTGTATTTCTAGAAAAAATCGTTTCAATAGTCTTTTGAAAGTAATTTTTGATTTCGTTTGTTTAATTGGAGGGGGGATATTATTCCAACATTTAGTGGCGGAGTAAGTGAATGAACCTCTGAAGGCGGCAGTACGGTGATATGGTATTCGAAATTGACTGCGGCAACTTCGACGTTCCGTCTCACCGTCACCTGCCCAGTTTAACTTATTGAGAAGGTATAATGGTTTTACCTGCTTTAAAATCCCAATCCCATATCTTTTGTGTATATATTTTCAATATGTATCTATAGATATATTGCTATTTATGTATATAATATTTATATTTTATGTAATATCTTATATAGTCAAAAACAAAAATTTATTTTTATATATTATATTTAAGTTTTTTGCGCTGTTCTGTCCTATTATTTATTTTTTGCTTCTTTACATAATAAGGTAAGGAAGAGATTGCTTGTAGCAATAAGACCGCCTTTGCACGCTATATTATAGCAATAAGTATCTTAGTTTATATGTCTTTTTATTTTTATCTTGTGTGCAATAAAGTGCTCTCTCTCGGCCTCTCTCTCTCTCTCTCAATTTATTTATTTATCAACAACATTTATTTATTTGGTAATTAAAAGTATAGATATAGCAGCCCATTAACGTCCCACGGCTGGGCACAGGCCTCCTCACTCATATGAGAGGGAGTTTTAGAGCATAGACCCACCACGCTGCTCCACTGTGGACTGGAAGGCCTAATACACAAGTGCACTCTCTATTCCTTCACTCTCATAGTCCGATGTGACGGAAATCCGACAACACCGGAGAGAGATCAGGCGCAGACCGACGGCTTAACGTGCTCTCCGAAGCACGGCGGTGGATCACACCGCCAACTTCCCAACTTCGGGCAAATATTGAGAAAATCTTAATAGAATATATAATCTTTATAGAATTGGCCCAACCCGGGACTCAAATCCAGGACTTTATGTCTGTAGTCGAACATGCTAACCAATAGACCAATGAGGCAGTTATATATAGAAATATAAAATGTCATAATGACCTGAAATCAAATCAAATCAAAATATCTTTATTCAAGTAGGCCTATTACGGCACCTTTGAATCGTCAAATATAATTTAATTTCCACACACTAATTCTAATGTACGTCTGATAACGGTATTAAAAAATGACTTAAAATCTAAAGTTACGAGGGTTTCTTCGCGCCCTGATCTGAGAAGAGCCCACAACAAACTCAGTCGGGTATTTTGTTAACAATATCATATTCGTTTAATATTTCATTTCAAATTAGAGCAATTCGTTCACTCCCACGCGTTTCTATCGTCTAAGTAATCTTGAAACTTATAATTTGATTTTTCTATCGACTTTCTCTTAACAAAGACGTTGAATTTATTAATTGACATCTCTAAAACGTCTTGTGGGAGTTTATTATAGAAATGAAATGCAGTGCCAAAAATATATAAATAATATAAAACCTGTATTGACATGAATGAAAATTTCTACACAAAGATGAGAAATTTCATCACATTAAACTGAACTGAAACAGTAATACAAGCGGGAATAAGTTATATTTTTGTTAGCTTGTTACAGGAATATTGATTACTTCCGAGATATTGCCAGGGTATCATATTGTTGACCTATCAAGAACTTCGCCGGCATATGGAGGTCGGATTGAGAAACTGACTGTTAACTTAAGACCAACTTAGATTGCAACGATTGGTCATGTTTCACTCGAGTTCAGCTTCTCAATTTGCTGGTGGTGAAAGGAAACTATATTTAGCGAAACTTATGCAAGCAATTTTATGTAGTTTACAGCATTTTCATAATACTTCATAAGATGTTTTGACAGTCCTGCTGGCGTCGTTGTGTAAGTATTATATTCACTAGGAAATGGCCTAGTTTCGTTTCTCGGTAATTTAAATTAACAACATTGTTTTTAAAAAGTAAAAATCCAAATATTCTTTATTCAAGAAGGCTCAAAAAGCACTTTTGAATCGTTAGAGGTTTATCTGTTGGTAAAAAATCTACCACCGGTTCCGCAAATTGAATCCGCTGAGAAGAAACCGGCAAGAAACTCAACGGTTACTCTTTTAGAGATACTATATGTTACAATGAGTAATATTTAAATCCAAATATTTTTAACCCTCATTATTATAATATGCCTTTTGTAAAAGTTTGTTTTTGACGTATTTTGTAAAACTATGCGGAAGCAAATCTGAAACTGATTGCGGTATCTCATAAAAATTTATTTATTTATTAGGTTAACCAACAGATTACATAGTATACTCGGTTTAAAATAATAATAAATCAGTATATTTATGGTGAAAATCCAATTACAGGCACACCAGCACGCGTTTTTAATTGCACATGTGCGGCGTTGCAAGTTTACATATAAAACAACTAAACAATGTAAAAATGAGAGTAGTAAATTACACTGATGTGATGTGAAAGTTACAATGAAAAAGGAAAATCTCTATCTAAATTTTGAAAAAAAAAACATGAATAGAAAGCATAGGTACTTTATGTGGTTTTTAAAATGCATATGCTCAAGCCGACAAACCATTTCTAAACCTTCTTCACTCTAAAATATTATGAATAATCACTATTTCTTGTATTAAAATTGTGTATTTCGCAATTAGGACTGTGAGAATTGATGTTTCTTTAAAGTTATCTCTTAAAGAAGCACATCCTGCTCCCTCAGCCGCTCTACAGTCTCCATCTGCGACATCACCTCCCCGCAGAAGAAAACTACCGCTCTCCAGCAATTCTCAAAGCCCACCATATCTTTAACTACGGCAGGCAACGTGAGGTCAACACATCCAATAGAAGCCACGAGAGTGGCTCTCTTTACCGCCTAACGTGGGCACTTCACCAATATGTGTTCTGCCGTGTTAACGGCAAAACCACACCCGTGGCACTTTTCAGTCGGCTCTTCGGTCACTCCACACAGGTATTTGCCGAAACAGCCGTAACCCGACGAGATCTCAAAGATAATCTAGGATTACCATGAATAACCTTCACTGTTAATAGAAAAATTACTGTTTTTTTTTATTTTAATAGCTGAAAGCTTAGACAAATAACTTTTAACAATAAATAATTTTAGATTTAAGCACTATAAGCACTTCATATTTTACGTTTAACGGATAAAAGATAACATTTTCTTTATGAAAATCCATTACACGGTAGCATTTATAATTAGAAGAGCTTGTTTGGGCATGATTATGTAGATGAATTCGTTATAAGAGATCGTATAAGAGTAAACTTACAATAGAACAGAGTTTCTGAACAAAAACAAACGCTCGCGGCATTTGTTATTACAAGCTCCTTATTATACGGTTATCTTTGTAGTATTAATTTTGTACCGCTCATGGACAAACTGGGGCGGCTTTGGGGTTCGCGTATTGTATGTTCAACTAGCTTCTACCTGCGACGTTGTCTGCTACCTCTATTTATGTATGTATCAATTTAAATATGCCGAATATTTGAAATGATTCCTCCAAGATTAAACGCAGAATCTATAGTCATCGGTTATAGATCATTACCCTGTGAATAAGTAAGTAGCAGCCCATTAACGTCCTATTGCTGGGCACAGGCAGCCTCGCTCCAAGAAGCGAGGGTTTTTAGAGTTTAGACCCACCACGATGTTCCACTGCGGATTGACAGGCATAGTGCACAAATGCACTTTCTATTCCTTCACTCTCGTAGCTGATGTGACGGGAATCCGACACGACCGGGGAGAAATTAGGCGCAGGACCGACGGCTTAACGTGCTCTCCGAGGCACGAGGGTGGATCACACCGCCAACTTCCCTGCTTCGGGCAAATATTGAGAAAATCTTAATAGAAAACTCAATATTGATTAATTTAATTGGCCCGACCCGGGACTCGAACCCAGGACCTCGTGTCTGTAGTCGAACTTGCTAACCACTAGACCAATGAGGCAGTTTGAACCCTGTGAAAACATGACTTTAAAATGACGTTATATATAGGATATCAAATTTTTCGTAGGCTTAATGGGGACGTAATTGATGTCATTACGTCATTCATATGATACTAGCTGATCCGGCGAACATCGTACCGCCTCAGAATTAATAAGTATAAAAAAATATATGTTCGTGCGTACAAAGTACACATGTCAGAAGTAAAACTTCTTTGGCAAACAAATTTTTAAGTGTTGTTTATATTTATAATCTAAAACTTTAGATTTCCGAGACTTGGAGATAGGAAGAGGAAAATATGTTAGGAATTTAGAAAATTCAATTATCATTAAAATATTGAGTGTCGAAAATGAATACAAATAATTTATTGAATTCTCAAACGACGAATTTTAAATAAAAATGTGACGTGTTTTTTGTAAATATTAAAACTACCTAACCTTCAAACAAATTTGCATAAAATAACGCAAAAATAAACGCTGCACATCTTCGTGACGCTAATCACGCGTTCATTTATATTAGTTTTCATAAAATATAAAATAAAAATTTCACCAATTCTCTTTTTTAATTAATACACAATAATTAATAATTTCTAACATTGACAAAAAACGTGGCAATTTTATTTACAAGTCGTCATTTGAGATTTCAATAAATTATTTGTATTAATTTTCGACACTTTTAATTATTTAATGACAATTAAATTGAATAAATTTCTATCATATCTTCCTTTTTGCCTCCCCCTAAAGTTTAAAGATTTGTAGACATATAAACAAGAAGTTTCACTTCTAATATGTGTAGTATCTACGCACGCACTTTTAATTTATAATTATGGATGTAACAATTTTTATTTAACTTTGTATATAATTTCTTTAATGTATTCAAAGTATCTAATAGCAGAAGTCGAGACACAGTGTAATTCAAAAGCCATTAAACATGATATACAATAACAAATAATGAAAATATTGTAGAATCAATTGGAATTTACACTACAATTATTAATGTACCGTAGAATTTAATATCGTATTGCATAATATCCGCATATGAATTGCGAGCACTATTGTTATGGATAGGTAAAACGTAACATCAAAGCTTTGACCGGCGGGAACGCTCCTGTGTTTTGACGCCGACGAGTGCGTACACTGCATATTATGTACGACATAAACGCTGTAAACATGTACCTACTCGACTCTAAAACTGCTTTTGGACTTAAAAGAGTTACAACATTGTGTGCTTTTTAAAAGCCTACTATTATTTCGCGTAATATCTACGTACATACATACATAGCATCACGCCTCATTCTCATAGGGGTAGGCAGAGACCACGTCCTTCCACTTGCATATCTCCTTCGCTTCTTTCACTCTCATTAAACCTTTCATGCAAGTTCGTCGGTTTAGAGTATTCTTGTCCTGGCCCTTATTTAAAAATTCCTAGATTTGGTCCAGGAACGTTCGCCTTGGTCTTCCCCTTCCAACTTTCGCATTCACTCTTGACTCATGAATCCTTTTTCATTTATGAGTATGAATATATAGTAAATTCAAAGTCAATGACTAAATACCTTTATTCAAGTAGGCCTATTACAGCCAATGCCAATGATGTTGAGAAGATTAGGTCTTTAGCAGAGAGAGCACTGGTGCAAAGGTGGCGTGAGGACCTGGAATCTCTAATGGCGGATCTGGTTACGGTGGGGCAATCCGTCCACACCTGGGGAATTGGTTGTCTAGGGGCCACGGATCTCTCTTACAGGCTGGTGCAGATGCTGACCGGATATGGATGTTTCGGCAAGTACCTGCATCAAATTGTTCGCTGAGAGGGAACACCTGCCTGCCATGTTGTGATGCATCTATTGATTCGGTGCAGCACACTCTGGTAGAATGCCCGGCGTGGGGATCCCAGCGGCATCTTATGACGTTGGAGGGTATAATTGGCGCAATGCTCACTAGCGAAAGGGAGTGAATTTGTTATTTCGCTGAAGAAGGCATATGAGAGGCAAAGGGAGGACTCCATAGACGCAGGAGGTTTGGAGGTAGGAGGCGAAGATTTGCGCTTCTCCTACACCATTCCTAAGTTCTCAGCGGGAGTATCCCGGAGTACCAGGGTAGATTACGTCAACCGATCCTCTAGTGCTCAACTTAAAGATCGGGAAGGTACCGCTGGATTTTAGTGGTGTATTCTGGCTTATTGCCAGCGAGCCCCACACTCCCGTTTAGATTTTGTCTGAACGGGGTGCGCAAAGGCCCATAACCGTGAAAAAAGTCCCACTTTTGGCACTTTCGAATCGACAAATACTTTTTTTGTCATCATCATTTCAATATATATTTTTAATTTATTCTAAATCAACATATATATATGGCAATTCATACACTCCCACGCTTTTTTGTCTTCTAAGCTTTCTTTTAATGAAAGATTTAAATTTACTCAGATACATCATACAATGTACAACAAGTTTTCTAATATATATACGCCGTGAACTGTCATTATTTTCACTACTCTAAATTTGTTTCTTAGCGACTCACTTGGGCCTATTTTATAAACAGCACAAATATTGCATCTATATCAGCAGCATCACCCCATTTTTTAATAAAATCGTTTTCTTATTGTGTGTTGTATAAGGTGACCAACCATTTCTTGTTCCAAAAAAGAGTACACCTTGTAAATAAACATTAAAAACTTTATTTTTAAAACATATTTTTCTTCGGAGTGAACTTTTTTTTGGTAAATAACGATGTTCTTATAATGTAGCCATATCCGAATAACTTTCATTTTACGTATTATATTTGCCTGTAAAGACTGTAGTCAATGTTTTTATAGAAAGTTGCTCCAATAATCATTCTCTAGCGAAAAAACCCTTTCAAGAACAGCAACTGAACATATGGACAGAAGGTAATTTCTATTAAGACTTTTAAATTTTCAAGTGGGATATGTTATACTCTAAAATGCCTAACGATTTCTATCCATCTTTTGTCAAGTTCTTTTTTCCTATCGTTACATTTCTTAAATTTTTCTCAATTTAAATACAAATTTACTCTTCGATGCCAATGAAATTATCAAATGTCAATGAAAATTAATAACAATATCTGTTGAAGAAACTTCATTCCATTCAGTTTAACTATTTAGATGGATCAATATATACAAATCAGTATAACATGATACAAATGAGTGCTTTCAGAGTATAGGATATCAAGAGTACGACTGGCAAAAAAAAAGACTACAATACTCAGTAAATGAGTGATATAGTTGGTCACCTTAGTGTTGTAGGCTTTGATACAATGGGAATGTTGTACCCCAAACGGGTTTCATTATAAAGGCAAAGAAGGTTTTAGACCACTAAATTCATTCACTAATTCCTCATGAGTTCTTCAAATCTAAACGTGATAAAGTTAAAAATTATCAAAGTTATTCCTTTTACAATAAAATCGTTGTTACGGACCAGTGATAAAAACTTCAATCCGCGCTCTTCTTCAGTTGTATTTGTAGATCCGACTTTCTTAACAGAAATCAAAGAGATACCGATTACCACATATTCTCACGGGATCGGGATCGATGCGAAAAGCTACTTCAGCGGAACATCAGAAAGGATCTTATCTTGCTAAAACACCACTGTAACATGACTGTTAACATTTTAATGGCATTTGAATCGTCACAAATTATTAACGAGACAAGATATTCTGGAAAAGATAGCGCAACCAAAATATCAAGCAATCCCGGGATGTATTAAGGGGATAATTATCAGCAATAATAGGATGCTGAAATATCTAAAGTATTGCAGGGATATAAATTCTTCTAAATATGGCGACGCCGTTCATTATTCGACTTATCGATCGTAATCTAAAAAAAAAGGTGCATCATAGTATTTTAAAAGTAAATTTGTTATCAAAATAGTCTCCTAATATTTCGCATTACCCTCATTTCGTAATACATTATAAAGTATTAGAAAACGTGATATTAAATATCGCTTTTTACTGCGCACAATACACAACTGACTCATTGGTCTAGTGGTTAGCATGTTAGCCTGCAGAAATGAGGTCCAAGGTTCGAGTCCCGGGTCGGGCCAATTCGAAATCGATTTTGAGTTTTCTATTAAGATTTTTTCAATATTTTCCCGATGTTGGGAAAAATTTAGCGGTATGATCCACCCCCGTGCATCAGAGAACACATTAAGCCATCGGTCCTGCGCCTGATCTCTCTCTAATCGTATCGGATTGCAGTCACGTTGGACTATGAGAGTGAAGGAACAGAGAGTACACTTGTATACTATGCTTGCCAATCCGCTGTGGAGCAGCGTGGTAGGTCTATGCTCTAAAAACCCTCTCTCATATGAGTGAGGAAGCCCAGCATTGGGACGTTAATGGGCTGCTACTTACTTACTGCGCACAAGTTAGATTGACCTTAATTTCACTTGATACTGATACACTGACGGTTTTATATTGCTTACAGGTTAACGCTTGACTGTGGTCACACCTGATGTGATGATATAATCTAAGATGGAAGCGCGTTAATCTGGTAAGAGGCAATTTACCTCTTATGGTTCCTCTACACAACATCGTTCCGGAACGCAAATCTCTTTGCGTTGAAGGTACGTTTCCGTTTGTAGGATGGTGAACAGTCCAAACTCAGACAAATTGGAAAATTCAATTGCCTAATTTCACCCTGTTGGGTATCGAATCCGGAACCCCTACTAGCAAAGAAAGTATTCGCCACAATGCGCTACAGTGATATGTGACAAATTGGCTCCATTATAACCGTAAAGACAAATCCAAGAGACACTGAAAGGGTTATAAAGTATTATATATTAAATATGACATAAGCACAAGCAAAGCGAGTCACAATCCAGCGCAATGTTAAAAAAAATATGCTACTCTGAATATACCCCTTAAAATTTACAGCAGCTGTACATTCATCGAACTCTTTGAATAAGTTGATTTTTATTTTTATTAGCAATTAAACAATTAACCCATTTAGATATACAAAGGCCTGTCTGAGCCTCCCCTACCGAGGGAGAAATTTTACACCCATTCAGGGCATTGTGGTAAATTTTAGGACGCCTATTCAGCCAAACGGATGAAAGGTTTACGTCGAAAACAAGCTATTTACTTAATAAATCGAGCCAACTTTAGTTATATTTTAGTATTTATCAACAATTTTTGCCTGAGAGCTAATTTTTGCTACTTATCTATTGGTTTTTCGTAACAATATCAATTGGACTAACGAACTTAAAGCATGAGTGTTTAGTGAAACTACCTGTGTAAGCTTCACTATATTATTACAAGCTTTATTACTGCTCAATCTGAAGGCCACGCCTGGTATTTCCTGATTCATATAGATGGCATTGTGTCTGAGCTGTCAGTCAATTATAGTTTCATCGAAATAGATGAAGCCTTTAATAGGATAACAAGATAAATATCGCATAAACACTTATATATTAAATATATATAAAGTTGTTTTCTTAGCTATTGAAGTTTATAGATTTATTACTTTTATTTTCATTTCAGACAAGTAAGCGATTGACTATAATCTCACCTGCTGGTAAGTGATGAGATTGTCTAAGATGGAAGCATGCTTACCTGGTAATTTACCTCTCAGTTTCTATACATCATCGCTCCGGAAGGCAAATTATGTGCTTGGTGGCACGTCTTTGTTGGCATGGTTGTAATTAGCACATGCCGAAGCCGAATGACATTAAATTTTCTAAATTTATCTTGCCAGGAATAGATCTCATGACCTCTGCTAGCGAAGCAAGTACTTGCGCCAATGTACTATGAAATGCGTGGTTTTGATAAAATTACTTTCTTAATGTTTTCTAANTGGAAGCGTGCTTACCTGGTAATTTACCTCGCAGTTTCTACACAGCATCGCTGCGGAAGGCAAATTATGTGCTTGGTGGCACGTCTTTGTTGGCATGGTTGTAATTAGCACATGCCGAAGCCGAATGACATTAAATTTTCTAAATTTATCTTGCCAGGAATAGATCTCATGACCTCTGCTAGCGAAGCAAGTACTTGCGCCAATGTACTATGAAATGCGTGGTTTTGATAAAATTACTTTCTTAATGTTTTCTAAAAAAGATTGTGCTCTTTTAATAAGCTAAACAGGTAAGTAACGGTCCACTGCTAGAAACCGGTCTCCTGATTCAGAAGACTGACGGTTTTTAGAGGATTGATTCATCTCGCTACTCCATTACAGATTGGTAGGATATGCAGGAAAGTTTCAATATTAATGTTCTATTGCAAAAACGTTTCTCATTTTATGAGATAAATGAAGTTTATACAATTCCCTGTCCAAACTCCAAGATCTCTCAATATTAATAGTTTGGTAAGCCCGATAGGCGGATACAAACCATTTTGAAAAGAATTATGGCTCATCATTCTTACGCCTCTCTTTGATAGAACGAACCGGCTCCTTTAAATTGTCCGTCACGAACACTTGGCTTCCGTTTTATTTGATAAATGAATAGTCAACTTCGTTCTTTACTATACTTTCCAACTTTATCTTATTAAGGATTCCTTTTGCTTAGAGTTGGAATAACATTTTATTTGCTTCACCGACATTTTTTTATAGATTACAAGTAAAGTTGTAAATAAACTAATTGTTTCCACACGTGCTCCAATGAATAAATACTTAGTTTCTTGTAAAGAGTCACGGGTTCGTATGTGCTTCCATAAATTTATCGTGGTTTTCGGTGAAAGAAAATCTACATTTATCTTTTTTATTTTAAAGGTCTTTGAGTCTTATGAGACTATATCAGACCCATCGTATCCTAACAAAACCTCTCTTTTAAGTTTCAAAATTTTAAAAATTACTTTCAACAATAAATTTAGCTGAGGGAATGTTGGGGTTGACAAAACACTTGGATAGGTACCAACATTCCCCATGTTATTACCAAATTATTTTTTTTGTGAAACCTACATGTCCCTGAACATAATCTGGGATATGTGTAGTCTGCCAACCCGCAATGGATCGGGTGGCGATTGTATACTCTAAATTAAAAGTGCGTGCGTACAAAGTACACATGTCAGAAATGAAACTTCTTTGGCAAAATAATTTTTAAGTAAGTTAAGTTTATATTTATGCAAATCTAAAACCTTATATTTCCGAGACTTGAAGGGGAAAAGGAAGATATGTCAGGAATTTAATTGTCATTAAAATATTAAATGTGTCGACAATTAATAGAAATAATTTATTGAAATCTTAAATGACGAATTGTAAATAAAACTGCCACGTGTCTCAATTATTATTAAAATTTTGTTTTTTATGTAAAATTTAGAATAGAGAATTTTTGAAACATTTTTATTTTATATTTTATGAATAATATATTAAATTATTAAATGACCAGTGGCAAATTAAAATGCCACGTGCTATTTGTAAATACTAAAACTACCAATCCTTCAAACGAATTAGCATAAAAACGCTGTACATCTTCGTGACGCTAATCATGCATTTCATACTTAACAGTTATACGTAAGTCATGCGCCTGAAGATGTTTCACTTCAAAAACCTCTCTCTTCCAGGCATATGCTCAGCAGTGAAAAATAATTGGGCTGCTATCTTCCAGCAACTTATATAAACTGAGTGGGTGTGGCCTTAGGGTATAGTTAACTTTTATATATATATATATATATATATATATATATAACTAATTCTTCTGTATATTTATAAGTGATTGCAGTTCTCCTAAAAGCCTGGGCAGTTTTTGATAAAAAATTGTTTATATTCAAAAATCTTTTTGATTGACAATTCCATCCGGCAAGTAAAGAATTTCTTTAACGACGAGATCCACGAGATCGAGAACTAAGCAGATAATGATGTGGTGATGTAGATTATAGCTGGATTAATTATTAATATATTGAGGTGGTATGAAATTAAACATGAAAGACTTTTTAGATTTTATTTAATAAAAACTTCCTTTGACTTGAACACGATCACTAAATTACAGACAGTTAAAGAAATTGTGTAACATTGATTATTTACGTCGAATCAGTCGAGTAGCTTACAACAAACATAAAATTATAGTCTCGCTGACTTCTTCAAATGCATAATGATTAGTAATATTTACAGCAAAGGTGATATTTAGTAGTTTTTGTGTAAGATAACAATGTAAAATTTGACGTTTAAAAGTCTAAGCAAGCAAACAAAAATGTAAGTGTTGAAGAATTATGAATTATATTAAAAAGCGTCAGTGTGACGCAGGGATATATTGAAAGATAATTCGAGCAAAATTATTAACGAATACTAGGTTAACAATAAACAGATTTTATCAGAAATGGTAATTAAAGTCCTTTGAACAAGAAAGAGTCACTCAATAAATCGATCCCGCTTTCATCTTGCACTACTAGATGTCACCTTTATATCAGAGGTACTTAAAAAATTACATAAAACATCAATATAAACGGACATATAAATTGCTGACTTCCTTAAAATTATCTATTAAATACGACATTTTGTTTGATGCTTCAGCTTAGACATATAGGTTTCCGAAATCCAATCATAAACCTATCAGATGTACAAAGAGCTTTTATTAATAAATTAGAAAGCAATTAATTAAATGTTTGCCAAAACCATGCCCAGAACTAATTATGGTTCAACACAAATACTCGATAGAAGACGAAGAACGCCATCAATTAAATTAGGGACCAAAGTAAATAACTGGGAAATTGCTCATCTCACGGACACAGAAGGATTTATTTAAGGGATCCTTTACGTAAATATTATAACGCCCTGCGGTAAAGATATTATTTCTATGAAGTAAAAGCCTTTTGATGTCCCAAAGCAGAACAAATTTATGCTAAAGATTTATAGCATTCAACTGTAATTCAAAATTTACAACAGTTGTTATTGTACGTAAAGTTGTTTATTTGCCAGTTGCTACAATTTTTCATCAAGTTTCATTTTTCTATGTTGCTTTTATGCAGAATTTTAAATTATACTAGTATTATTTTCAGTCATAAATACCGTTTATCCATAATAAATTTTTCATTAAAATAATCATATTTTTGGATATTCATTTATGACATAAAAGTTTTGCCGAATTAGGAATACATGCATTACATGAACCCGTATAATAATAGAGGGATCCAATGTGATTATTTCTTCTATTTTGTATATTAAATATAAAAAGCTTAGTCCAAGAAATTTTACATAGGATTTTTTAAAACCATATAATATCAAATTAAAATTAATTTTTAATATAAAGTTTTCGTGAATTATTTTTAATATAAATAACTTGATCTGTGGTGAGTTCAATAGTGTTCATGAATTTCCAACTTATTTTTTTACTGTACACGTAAAATAAAACTTTATTCCAGGGCCGGCATTTAATGGGCAGATTTAATTCATCAGTTGTACATATCTGTAATCTACATAAATCGCATATAAATATTATCTAACACAATTGCGACACCTCATATTTAATGTTTATATACAAGTTTTATTTAAGACGTAAAATGAGTGCACCATGTTTATGTTTATTTACAAAATTTACAATTACCTTCTAACGAATATTAACAATCTTGTAAAAAAAATAACGGCAATGGTTTTAAAAGATTTCTCATGTTAATAGAATCGGTTACGATGTTTATCCATGAAATTAATTTATGTAATCATGACAATTATAACACTCGTTGTTTGGAAGAATTGAATGTGATGTTGGTTAATGTTTATTTGTAATATCTTAATTATTAATGTTAACATTGGTTTTTACTTTTCAAGATTATTATATTTGAATAACGCTTCTTAGATTAATATGAAAACAGCTCTTTTCTGAAGCGAAATTACGTTTAGACAATAAAATTTATACAAGGTTGCCTTTAAAATTATAATTACTATCATTGCAATTTTGCAGTTTGCTCAATAAGTGCTGTTGCAATTATCGCCAACTGATTCTATAAACATAACAAATATATAGTGGAAACATTGTAGAAAAAAATAAATATTGGCCCTTCATATACAAATATTTTAGACTTCTATAAATTATTTCGAACAATTGCAAAATTACGACCTAATTATATCTCGACATAAAATAATATTACAATCAATGAAACTGACACTAAGAATTGGTACTAGAAGCTTTGATAAATACAAAAAAGCAATTTTTATGTATAAAATCGGATTTAATCGTGTCAGCCTTTTTGTACCTAATACCTACTAAAAATTGATAAGTAACAACAACGTAGTCATTATGTTTCTATGAAACTGTGGTCTTAACATTACAAAATATTAGTTAGGCTCTTCTATCACTTCAACGTATACGCCTTTTATAATATCAAGTAGTACTTCATCATATTTACATTGGCTTTACAATACAAAAATTATTAATGTCAAGCATAAACACTGTCTTTTAGACGCCCTTAAAGGTGAAAGCGACACCATTCTGGTACCCCTTGTTTCTGACATATGGAATGTTGATATTAAAATAAATTCTATATAAACATGGACCAAACGTGATCGAAACATGTATTTTGATAAGGAGTATGTATGCAAGTTAGCTTTCAAATTTCTAATGCAATTGACATAACGAGCGATAAAATTTCTCTTTATCTATACTGAGCGTATGCAGTATAGAGTAGATAAGAACACAGTAATGGCCACAATCAGAGCCGGCTTCAAAGTTGCGTTATTATGTGAACAAATCCCTGTTATGATGTAGGGTTTACGTAATACTTCCTAGGCTTTCAGATACTAAGACAACTTTTATTGTTGCTTGTTAGTACTGAGTAGTCCTTCGCAAGAGTTGGACGCGGGAATTGAGAGGGGGTTCGACCCCTCAGCTCTGTGCTAGGGAATCCAACGGCACCACCAGTTTTCCGTTGGAGTAACTGTAACAAAAGAAAAATTCTAACATAAACGAAGCGTTTCTGATTCTTTAAATACACATACTTTTGGCGAAATACTTTAATGATTGGGGGGACTCTTTACGCATGCATTATTTTTATTGATTTTAATTTGAATAAAAAAAACCTGTATGGTAACGTTGCCGTTCTGGATTTAGCTCTGCTTGGCCTACATGCCTCATCTGAAACCAAGACATTTAATTTTATAGACGCGTTTGTCGGCTCTTGTAAGACAGATAAAAGGACTTCGTAATGATCTAATCGAAAGTTCCGCCTGGTCGTAGTATCGACAAAGCTTAATTAAGTGGAAGCGCATTCTATTGTCTCGGTTCTTGCGGAACAATACTTATCTTAAGTCGAAGTTAGCAAAAGTAATATCTGCGATACCTTAATGAGAGAACTTTGTATCGACTTCGTTAATCGTTTCTGAAATAGTCTCGTCTTTACTCCTTACTGACTTATTTAAAACTTCGGATTTGTATCATAAACATTGAACAAAAAAAAAGAAATGAAACATTGATGTGCCAAATTAAAAACATTCATAGTAAAAGTGAATGAAATAAAAAAATAAAATACGAAAGAAAATAAAGTTGAGAGTTTCTCATTGGAGATGTGGATCATTTTTGACAGGACGCGCTTTGTGCCAATTATTTATATGATTATTAAAGGACAAAGTATTTAGGTATACATTTTTGGATGTGTAATGTTTTGTTTAATTATTTTGAGATTCGTATCCATTTTAATTAGTATGATTTTACTAAGATCTTTATTATTTTGTGCCTTACCATAAAAGCGGCTAACACCGTTGTGAGAGGCACGCATCGCATTTGACGGGCTCGGTACGCCTCTTGCCCTGAGAGCCCTGGGAGCCGGACTTACGCCGGAAAGTGTACCTAACGAGCAGACCTGCAATGAAATGCCGCACCGTTAACAAAACAAACGAAAACAACATGCAGCGCGTCCATCTGAATAGAGCCCATAGGCGGATGAAAGTGGACAAATAAAACAGGATGTCATGACTTACGAATTCGTTTGCGTTCGTGTTACGATGTTAAATATAGATATTGTTACTTGTGTTTCTATGACACGATAACAATGTATTTGTGTTTTGAGCTAAATACAGAATGTAAAAGTAACCGATTTAAATCTACTGAAACTCTCACATAGAGGTAACTAATATGTGTATAAATGAAAAATAAAATGGCCAAAATGAAAGGAAACAAAAAAAAAGTGAAAATAAGCGTCAGATGCAAAAGATGCGATTTGATAAAAATAAAATTATCTCACCTGTTAATCCAGCCTTGTTTATGCTGTTCGAACTTGAAAATCCGGAAATTTTTTTCCATGCCCTCTTGTTCCAGAAACCGCTGGTCTTGGCGTCGCCGCAACTAGAACTCCTTGGTGACGGGCCGTCTTTCGGACAGCGTATACTACAGTCTTCAGTACCTAAAATACGGACACCTCCCCCTCGCGTGCCATACGATACTGCAGGTAAATGAGGTACCGAGCCTGTTGGTTTTCTTCGTAAACTACCAACATAACTTGCTCCACTACTGCTTCCACTAAAACCACTATCCAAATCTGGAGGATTACAACTAGCCGGTGACAGTAGTTCATCCGTTGGACCTACCCTTAGTAGTTCTTCTATATTATCTCTATCTTCAGCTCGTTCAGAATCAGGTGATTCACACTCTGGCATTAGCATTGCTTCAACACTTAAATTTAATTCACCTAATATTCTTTTATGCCTTGACTCTACTCGGCGTACCTCTTCTTCGACGACACTTCTATCAAGCGAAACAAGAGATTGTCTCGGAACATACCGATGTTTTGGACAGGTTCTTGAGCCATCTGTTATTTCTTCATAAATATTTTCTTCAGTCCCATATCTTGTAACGAAATTATGACGATTAGTGCGATCACGAGTCATTCCGCCACGTCCTCGTTGACGGTTAGCTTTTCTTGATGAAGAAGGCATAGATAAATGATGATCATAGTAGGCATAAGAATAATCGACTGGTTCAAAACGCTCCATAGTGGCTGCTATATTGCTACGGTTCCAGGATTGTGGCGGTGGGTCCCTTGAAAGATTAACGGCCGCAAGTCTTGCCGGTAATATCTCGTCCAAATCACGAGCGCATCGTTCATCAAGTGATTGAGCTCCATCTCCGTCTTCGCGTCTATATTTCCGATGTGGTCGTCGACTAGTTTGGGGCCGTTGATGACTTTGGTCACAATCAGAATCATTATCGTTATTATACTCCGGTGTACGACTGCGATTAAAGTCTGATCGATTTTTGGAGCAATCGATTGTATGAATAAAATTATGTCTTAAACTGTAACTGGAATTTCCCTCATAATCTGATCGATCATAACAGGGACTATCGTCTGCATTGCTTGAATGCGGGTGAGGACAGTCCGCAGCAATCCCGGATTCTGATGAAGGATAGTCGTGAACCTCGGCCGTAGTAAGCATTCGATCGTCTGGTCGAGCAGGTTCTGAAGTAGCATGTCGGTGATGAGGACGAGGACGTCCCGTTTCTCGGCAACTCGCAAATGTTCTTTGTAGTGAAGGTTGGTGCGGGTATCGACCACAACGTGAATCGAACACCGCCTCCCCGGACTCGTCGGGGCTCGGCGGCGCGCTCCGTGATTCCATGGCTCATCGTCCAACTGCCATATAGTTCCTGTAAAACAAAATATCTCTTATAACATTCGACATATTTTTTAAAACTGTAAAATATTGTGCTTTAATAAATGCAATCTACGGTAGCCCTAGATGGGTGCCGGAGGGCAATGAATCCGAAATTACATGCTCTGTGATAAGGGTAGGGTAAGTGACGATCAACACAGCTACCGACGTCGATATATCATCATCAGTCGCCGGATGATAAATTCGTAATACACCCCTGCTATGTTTTGTGCCAATTTTGTGTTTATAGCCAAAAAAGAAAATTGTGTTTATATTAAAACTTAGGAAGTAATGAATTCGGATAAAATATATCTATATCTTACATTGAAAATCTGCAAAAGTATTATGATATTTAATTACTTTCTATAGTAATACAGTCTTGATGGTCAAATCATTTTAATTTTATAGAAAATAAGGTGCTAACAAATTAAATCTAAACATATTATTTAATAACTACAAGATTAATCCTAGATTTCATAAGCAAAAACATATTATGTGAGAAGTATAAGAAGAACTGTTAAAAGTAATTGTTAACTATAATAACATATGTTAGAACTCTCCTCACTCATTTGCATTTCAAACCGTTTCATCATTTTTCAATTTCGTCTTAATATTTTTCAAATTGACAATTTGTATTTTATTTGCTATTAAAAGCCAAAAAGGTACCACGTATTATTAGAAAAATAAAATCGCACAAAGCGGTCTATACATCAATAACTTATCAAGTTCTTGAAGTAAAAAAACCTCCTTTTAAATGAAATACTTTGTTCTAAATTGAGCTGGTATTGATTTTGTAGCAGTTTTTTTCGTAAAAAAAGGAAAGGCGGGAAATCTACGCCTTATTTTAAAACCATCATACTTAACTCATGTTTTGGGCTGGTTGATTTCTTTATATATATATATATATATATGAGAGATATCCAAGTATCTATTGACTCATCACGATATCTCTGGAACCGTAAAACGTAGAGATTTGAAATTTGGTAGGAATGTTCCTTTTGCCGAGTAGATGTCAGCTACGAACGGATTTTAAAATTCCACCCACAAAAGGGGTTGCGTGGGGTGTTAATTAAAAAAATTCAAATTTTCACATTTAAAAAAATTCAAGCTTCACATTTAGAAACTATATCTTTTGTGGTATGTAAAACTTGGTCAGATATTTGTTTTTGACATAATGGAATCTATCAAAAGTGAAATTTAGTAAATTCCACCCTCAAAAGCCAATACGGGTATCTTTCTTATTTGTAAAACATTTCCCTAAATAAATGAAAATGCTACCAGAGAAACATTCCACGCAGACGAAGTTGTGGGTGCAGCTAGTATTATATGTGTAAATGATGTATAAATAAAACTTAAATATAAAAAAAACCGCAACATTTTCTACCGTCTCATAAAAATGAAAAATGTATTCAAACGCTGCAAAAAAGCAATAAATCCATTTTTATCATAACAAAATTCCACATCTGAATTTTATTGCGAATTCGCTTGAAGTTATTGCACGCATTCCAGACCAATTTATTATGATAACGATAATAAGTGTCCGTGAACTAGACAGTGTCGGGGAGTTGGGGACTACCCTCCAGCCGTCGCCATGGTAACGTTCCCGCGGTTTATCGGCCCTCTTCCGCCCAATATTCTTTGCATCTAAATCATCATCAACATTGGGAAGCGCCTCGTAAAGGGCCCGTTGACCGTCCGGTAACAATAATTTGTTATGCTATTGCACCCAACCGAGATTTCTTGTCCCCGATTACGTATTAAGACGTACTTTCGACACATTTCTTGTTCTTTATACGTTTGAGGGGATACAGTAATGGTGAATTTGGCTTCGTGTTTGTTTTTTCGTCCCCGCATTTCGAGACCGCAGCCAATTCCATTCATTTCTCTTTATGGATATTTTGTCTGCCTAAAGGTTTTAGTTTAAATTGCATGGCTTTCAATCGTTATGAGCTTTAGTTTTAAGATTCTAAACAAACATGTTACATATAATTAAAAAGAGAATTTACTTGCACAAGATGGCTGTAGATTTTAACGTCTAAAATTGATTTGACTGTAAATTCTAAGTCGATTCTAACGTAATGTAGTAATGTTAAAAATGTATGTTATCTTTTTGTTCTTTGTCGGTAGCTTATAGCTCTACCTGATTTTTTTTTTGATTACTGACAGTTTAGCACTGATGGTAAGTGATGATACAGTCTAAGATGGAATCGCGCTAATCTGGTAAGAGGCGATATATATCTTATAATTTTTAAACAGCATCGTACCGGAACACAAATCTCTTTGATTGGCGGTACGTCTTTGCTGGTAGGGTAGCAACTAGCCGCAGCCGAAACCTCCTACAAGTCCAGACTCAGACAAATTATAAATACTATTTCTCTACCGGGAATCGAACCCGGGGCCTCTGCTATCAAAGCGAGTACTCGCACCATTGCGCCAGCGATGACGTCACCTAATCATCTAACAATATAAAAGTGTTTTTTAATTATCCGCAGTATTAAAAAAAATACTTAGTAAAACAAACAAATAGTAACAAACGAGTTCTAGAGAGACTGCTTCACGAATATAATAATATTCTTTTATAGAAATTGTGTTTTTCTTATACTTAACCATATTAATTCCTCTTCAAAAATATTGCCTACTGATAAAATAATGTTATTTGTGTGTCTATTCGAGCACGGCGTCTAGACTTGTAAATCGATTTGTCATTTTTTATTCATGTGAGAGCAAATTAAATACTCACTTTTGATAATGACATATTGTACAGATATCAGAGGGATAAAGTAAATATAAAAATTCTATTGTTTACCGCTTTTTATACTTACCTATACCCATACTTATCTTAGTTAAAGTACTTAAATTTATAAGATTGGCTGTACTTTCAACACAAAGAACAGGTAATATGTAATGATAATTCGTTCCATCCTAATGTTCCCATGAAACCACATTAAAAGGTTTGTTTTATTACTTTACATTAATGATTTTTTTATACAGACAGTCAGTTACAGTGACCTGATAAAAGGAACTTACATATTTTTTTCAGTTATAATATAAGTAGTTTATATTTTTTCAGTTTTATACCACTAAGCGGTTAAAATGAGCTGAATTAACATCTTTAAGATACCATATGGTATAATAAAATAAGGGCAAGGATGATATGAAGGAGATTAATAAAAAAATTCTTGATCTAAAAACTTTGAGAAACTTAGGCGATGTATTTTTAACTTTTAAGATATTATAAAAAAAAAACTAATACTATACGCACTTTATTTACAGTTAAAATCTGACCAGAATAACGATAAAAAAATATTAGATATATTTATATCTTAAACATTAAAAGATCTTATACGCAATAAAGTAAATATCAACATAAATATCAACATAGATAATAAGGGAAATAAAAATTTACAGTGCGCGCGTACAAAGTATATGTACGTGTCAGAAGTAAAAGTACTTTGTCAAACTAATTTTTAAGTCTTGTTTATATTTATACAAGTCTAAAAATTTTGATTTACGAGACTTAGGAGGTAAAAAGGAAGATGTGTTAGGAGTTTAATGAATTTATTCAAATAATTTATTGAAATCTCAAATGACGAATTGTAAATAAAAATGCCATGTGTTTTTTGTCAATATCAGAAATTATGAATTAAATTTTGTTTTTGAATTTAAAATTAAGAAAAGAAAATTTATGAAATATTTTTATTTTACATTTGATGAAATATAGTATATTAAATTAATAAAAGACGAGTGGCAAATTAAAATGTCACATATTATTTGAAAATGTTAAAACTAACTAACCTTCAAACGAATTAGTATAAAAACGCTGCTTATCTTCGTGACGCTAATCACGCGTTTCATCCGCAAAAATATTAAGCGCCTAAGGAAGTTTCACTACAAAAATACTTTACTTGATCTTAGGCTTCGAGAATCTCTGGCGATGTATTTTTAAGCTCCATATATACGCAGTTTATATTTTTCTAAAAACATACGTCAGTGTTTTTAACATCGAATAATGTTTATAGTTAAAGTAATAACACATAATAAGCAAAAAGATGGAGAAGATAAAAATACTTCACTTGATCTTAAGCTTTGAGAACCTCGGACGACGTATTTTTAAACTTTATTCTTTTATAAATATCTTACCTCATGCCCCGTTAAAAGGTGGCGTACTTAAAGTTCCCCCTTTATTAAATGGTATGCAAAAGAATATTTCGAAGCAAATGCTTAGTACAATTTTATCCTGGGCATTATTCGAATCGTGATATCAGCACATTTACTCCCTCAAAGCTCCCCTAACCTTACGTGTCAGGCATGAGGGTAAAGAATCATGCAACATTGCCTTCGGTGGCATAATTGCAATCAATTCCGTGTTATTTAACTTTTATTACAAAACTTTTTTTATGAACTATCAGCTAACAATCAGCATTGATATAAATCGCATTTTCAAATATTGTATATGTCACGTTTGAGTAATTGTTTCTTTAATTTACCAATTTTATCTTGTACTCAATATTTTTAACGTTTCTATATATTTCTATAAGTTTCACAAAGTATATATAGGTAAGTGAATATATATATATATTTTTTTTTATTACTCGATAGGTAACTTTAACATCAACGTGTCGTTTCAATTTATTTAGATATACTAGCTTTGGCCGCGACTTCGTCCGCGTGGAATGGTGGTTAACATACGTATAAATACTTTAATAAGCTATTTGTAGCAAAGAGCTTATTGCCTTTTCTGAGGCTTTAGGCTATCTGTGTACCTTCCTGTGTCTTTTGAATCGGTTAATGCGACAGTAACATTGTCGTATTAACCTTATGATATTAGTAAGGATTGTTATTTTACACGCTTGAAGGTGAAACCGTTTACAAACTTCGATTTATTTATCAATAGTCCAAATAATAAGTTACAAGTTTCTAGCTCTTAAAATGACGAAAGTTCCATCATTTATAACCCTTTTTCGCGTTGAAAAGTAGCCTATGTCCTTTCTGAGGCTTTAAAAGAGATTAAATTGATATATATTCATTAAATTCCACGATCAATGGTTGACCACAGTTACTAGAATAGCAACTGCCTCATTGGTCTAGTGGTTAGCATGTTCGACTACAGACATGAGGTTCTGTCCTGGGTGCGAGTTCGGGATCGGGCCAATTCAAAAATCAATATTGAGTTTTCTATTAAGATTTTCTCAATATTTGCCCGAAGTTGGAAAGTGGGCGATGTAATCCACCCCCGTGCCTCGGAGAGCAAGTTAAGCCGTCGGTCCTGCATTTGATCTCTCTCCGGTCGTGTCGGAATAGAGAGTGGTCTTGTGTACTCTATGGCTCTATGGTGGGTCTTTAAAAATCCTCTCTCATGCGAGTGAGGAGGCCTGTGCCCAGCAGTGGGACGCTAGGGGGCTGCTACTACCTAACTTACTACTAGAATAACAAATAGGGAATTCAAATTTAAATACCTTTTCTTATTATGTAAGTTTTCCTCTAAATATGCCTTCGCTTTTTATCTTACGAGTAAGAAGTAATACCTTATCATTTTAGTCCCTAAAGCAGTATTTATCTATTTTTATCACAATTTATATGTATTGTGTTAAAAACAAAACAATAAATTTAAAAGGCAGACAGTAAAATAGAATTAATTTGCTTCAGATAATTACCGGTGTAATTTGTGACTCGTGTTTTAACGCCATCCGAGCGGTTCAATTTCTCGCTATTATAATAATAAATCCATCCATCACGCAGCGATAAGATAATAAGTGTTTTTTCTATGCACCCCTCGTTGTTTGTTCGTTAGAAATAATAGTTTTTATTTTGTGGGAGACACATGTGTACAAGCTTTTTATGGAATTTTATATCTATATCAATATTTTATATGGAAAAGTAACTCTATGTCCCTGTTGAGAATTTTTTTTCGATGCTGGTAAATGCATTAACGCAACCCCGGGTAGCGATTGTGGGACTCACTGAAAGGTCAGAATACCCACTAAAATCCAGCAAACCTCTCGACATCCTTGAGTGGAGAACCAGAGGTACACAATTCAGTCTGGCACCCCAGATGTAGTGTTCTCATCCCATGATGGAGATCATCATCGTTCTGCATCACTCTCTCCGATGCCTCCTTCAGTGACATAACAGATTTGTAAAAGGAGGGATCTGCCCTCCAGCCCGTCTCGTTAGCAAGCATATAACTAACTATGGTCACCGACGAAATGTTCAGGTCTTGCGTGCGCTGCATGCGTGCATTTTTAGTAAGAAAGTTTTGTTGGTATTATTTTGTATTCTGGCACTAATACAGGCATCTCGTATTTGGATCCATAAATTCTTTAAGGTACCTTAAAACTGTTTCACCCGCTTTAAATTGATTGACTTAAGATAAATACTACGACACTATAACTCTCTTAATCGAGTAAAACGATCACATCCAGAGCTAATCTATATATTTCAACGTCAATTAAAAGTTAACTTCTTTTTATAGCCGACGCCCACAAATGAACCCTCTGGGCGCATTAAACGCGGTTTTACGAATTACTCGTGGTTAAATAAACTGCGCCAATAAACTATTGACAAATGTTACGAAGAAACTGTTTATAGCTAAGCTATTTAGGGGATGCACAGCAGAAAACCATTAAACGGCCTTTGAGATGCTGGAGTTACTGTTTTAGTAATAGTTAAACCTAAAGCGAATACGGACTGCTTTTAGTCTGAACAAATGTGCAAGAGATCAATTGAGCTATAAACTATTTGCGTGTTTTCTATTCAAGCGTGTATAGTTAAACATATTTGTTTTTTTTGCGATTTTATCATAAAGACTAATAACTGTATCCTGTTCGTGTGTTATTAGATTACAGTCTCCTTTTAGAAATATATCTTATGCAATCGTCAATAATAGGTGACACTTGCTGTTAATAGAGTTTTTACAAAATGAAGTTTATGATGCGAAAGATTGTACAGTGATCTCTTGATAGCTGGTACAAATAGATTTCTTTCTATATTATTTGTTTGAGAAGTTTTGTTTAGATGAAATAAAAATTAACTTTTTTATACAATATGTTAGGAGACCGCTCCCGAAAACAAAGACAGTTAATAGTACTAATGATACCTTGATGATAGGATTGAAAAAAATCGATCCTGATTAAAAAATAATTATTTACCCTCCCACACGTTAGTACAGCTAAATAAAAACGCATTACATTACTTAAAAAAAACATTGAAACAATTATAAACAACTGACGTCTAGCCCGGGTCAACGACCTCTAGTTGTCTGCGCGCCCGCAGCTATCAGCGACTGCGTTCTTTATCACGAGCGTCAGTAGTTTTTCGACGTGTTTCATAGTTGGTAATGTAGTTATTAAGAAACTATCGTTTCATTTAGCTGTGCCAACACGATGGAGCGTAAATAATGCTGATAAAATTTAAAAATATGATTTGTTTAAAATCAGGGTCGTTTTTTTTCATCCCATCATTAAAGGTATCGTTAGTACAATCGTCTGTCGTCGTTTATCGTCAGTCTCCTAACGCCTTATATAATTTGTTTTTAGTGTGGAAAGGAAGGTGGCGCCATATAAAACAAAGTTTACAATACACCTTTATGAAGTGATTAGGGATAGTTTGATGAAAAACCTTGGAACAACATAGCGGTTCCTTTACGATACTATATAAAACCCATTAGGATATAATGGTCTGTACAGATACTAAATAGTTTGAAAAATACATAATTTATATATTTTACACCGTGTTTCACAACGCTACTGTAATTTATCACTTTCACAACTCGACACATAGCTCGGTTATTTGATTATACGAAAAGATTAAACATCCTGAAGATAATCTTACCCCGTTGTATTTATTACATCTTTGTAATATTCGTTATTAATCATGTTTTCGCGAAATTTATCCAAATATTTACATCGTATTCAAGGTTGATAATGAAATTTGTTTTGTAGGCATTAATGTTGCTTTATTTATTTATTGAAATATGTTACTACTAGTGATAACAGATTTGCTGTTAGAAAAATGGTGGAAGTTTTAACAATATGACGTGAATAAATTAATTATTTTGAGCTAATGTCGCAAACTTCATCTTTTCCTGAGGTAAGAGTTTAATTGTGATCTCAACTGATGGTAAGTGATGATACTGTCTTAGATAGTAGTTTTTTACCGCTGGGTAATGCTTTTGCGCACGTCAGAAGAAGTAAGTCTCCTTCCGACAGTATGGGACTCGCTGGCTGCTCCAGAATACCCACTAAAACTCTTCTTCATCCGTATGGTGGGGGCGAGATGTTCGCTGACGTATTCAGCTCTGGCACTCCGGATGAATCCGACTTAAAGGATCAAGGAATGGGAAGCAAACGCGCCAAAGTCCTAGATAATAGTGCGCTAACCCAGTAAGAGATGATTTACCTCTTGCGGTTTCTACACAGCTTCGTAACGGAAAAATCTTTTGCTTTAGCGGTTGGTTTTTGTTGGTAGGGTGTAACAAGCCATGGCCGAAGCCCCCAACCATTCCAAACTCAGACAAGTTAGAAAATGCAATTTTAAAAGTTGATATGATGCTTCGTTTTTTTCCACGCAAGTTTCTTTTTATTTCTCAAATAAAAACCTTCTCCTGATTGTCAGTTTTAGATTTGCCTCTACGTAATTTTAAGAAATATGTCAAAAACACCCTTTTATAAAAGACTTACTATAATGTTAAAGATTATTTAAACGACAGAAATGTTTGGACTTGATTCCAGTTGCTCACAGAAGCAAAATATCACTCATTGTAACATACACAACTAATTCTAAAAGAGTTACCGTTGAGTTTCTTGACGGTAACTTCTCAGAGGATCCAACTTGCCGACCCGGTGGTAGGTTTTTTACTAATGGACAGACTATTGTCGATTCAAAAGTGCTTTTTGAGCGAACTTGAAGAGTATTTTTGATTTTTAACATCAAAAAACAAAACAGAATTAGTAAAATTGGTCCAGCCGTTTACGCCTAATATTGTGACCAAGGGAAATAGGGATTTATTTTTATACATATAGTCTACAAGCCTATGGAAAAAATACCAACTGAAATGAACCAATGTGACGTTTAGAAGACTGTTACAATATCATAAAATATCTTTAAGCGGTATGTCGTCATTTCTGAGCGGTATAGAAGAGTCACGAGTAAAGATTTTGTTTTATCCAAATATTTTTTTTTGTTACCATTTATATTGGACGGCTATAAGATACAACGTAATATTTAATTACATTATATTAATAAAAAAAGTTGCCGTACATAAATTTATGATCTTACAGCAGGAATAACTCCGTAAATTTTGAAATGTAGATAAGCAATTATCTACATTTCAAGTAAGATCATAAATTAAGGGATGTATGACTTTTTTTATAGGCATTAATATTGCTTTGTTTAATTATTGAAATAGTTTGTTACAAGTAATAACAGATTTGCTTTTAATAAAGTATAAGAAGCTTTTAATTTGCTTTTAATAAGAGTTCGAAAATTAGAAGTCTTAACAAATCCTTCCATTATAAATGGTAACAAATAAAAATATTAGGGTAAAAGAAATTATTTATTCGTGTACTCGCCTGTACCGCTCAGAAATGAGGACATAGCGCTTATTTTATGATATAGTAACAGCCTCCTAAACGTTATTCACGTTGATTCATTTCACAGGTTATTTTACCATGGGTTGTAGTCTAATATGGATGTTACTGTAAAGGTCCAAACGCTTTTTTACAAAAGTGATATTTTATATCAAACTCTGTAAGGATAATGATATTATGAAATCGTTCGTTCGTGTCACGGCTTAGATCTTTCATGTCTAGATTCCTCGCCTATCCGATATATCCCCGGCTTGAGCACAAATAGAAATTTATATCATTTATTACCATCCTCCCGAGCAATATACGGCTTTCTTGATAAATAACATATTGAATATTCCGAATCTGTAAAAACATTTTTTTCTATTTAATATAAGGTACCTTATGTGTAGTTACACTTTTTAAAATTTAATTTACTAATAGTTGCCACTATATATATCGACGGCCCTTACGTATAAACGGTTAACATAATTTTAGAAAAATTGTAATATTATGGATTATATCGTCCCATTTATCTATTCAATCATATGATGCTAAAAAAGTTAATAATAGATAAGATAGTACAGTATTAAATTATTTATGTTTGGAATACTGTCTTGGAAATTTTAAACTTGACTCCTTATACTCGAACGTAGAGGTTTTCGATATATCTTGTTTAAATTATCAATATATAATAAAATACTTTTATTCGTCGACTCAAAAATTGTTCGTATTTAAACTTTAAGGGGATGATGCTTCTGTGAAATAGTATTAAAGTAAATTTATAATGTGAATAATGGGACAGCGCCATTTATGAAAAGCTTGTGTAAATGATTTTAAATGTTTCTTCCTAAGTAACATTTTTAAGAAGTACTTTCACGTATATCAATGTTTTTTTATTATTTAGTTTAGCTTAATTGCGACAGCGTTTTATAAAATATTTTAAGTTTTATTAAGCTCTTTTACTCATTTAAATTAATTATTAAACTAAACATGTTACGAGAATATTCGTCGTCGTCGCTTCAACCGATGGACGTCCACTGCTGGACATAGGTCTCACGTAATGACGTCCACAAGGCTCGATCTTATGCCGCCTGGCTCCAAAGGCTACCAGCGATCCTCTTTATGTCGTCGGTCCACCTTATGGGGAGTCTGCCTACACTGCGCCGTCCGATGCGGGGTCGCCATTCCAGCACCTTCGGCCCCCAACGTCCATCAGCCCTTCGAACTATGTGCTCCGCCCATTACCACTTCAGGTTCGCGATTCGTAGGACTATGTCGGTGACTTTGGTTCTACTACGGATCTCTTCATTTCGAATTCGATCACGTAGTGAAACTCCGAGCATAGCCCTCTCCATCGCACGCTGAGTGACTCTGAGCTTCCGCATGAGGCCCATAGTCAGTGACCTAGAATATTATTAAATGCCTTTTGTTTCAATACATTGCATTAATAATAAAACAAACATTATATACAGTTGCGTTACAATAATATTTTTATAAAAGAATGCACTTGAAGTCATGAATAGAAGACTAGCTTCCATTAAAATAACACCACAAATAAGATGGCATAATAAAAATACTCACAGACAAGAAAAACTGTACGAGAAAACCGTAATAAGGGTAAAGGAAAGTAAACATCTTGTTATTTTACCTAAATGTAACCAATAAAATGCTACTAAAATTGGGGGTATTTCTAAGTGAAAATTTGCTAAGGAAACGACGCGGCGAATTGGCTACCAGCCTATAAAATGTAATGTCACATTCATTTGCAATTCAAGAGTCCTCAGCTTGTATTATGCCTAATAAAATTTACATATTTAAATTAAACAGCGATGTAACAAGACGCTGGAGCCATCGGGGTTCAGATTACTTGGAATACGCATTACTTCAGTCATGATCGGAACACGTTTTTTCAATCAAAGATCTGTCTTATAGCGATTAAATATAATTCGTTATTTATATTAATCAAAATTTTAAATTTTGACCTGTTTTATATATGCCTTATTTCTCTAAAATAAACGTAGCCTAACATTTTATATCATCAGCTATCTGCTAACGAAATTTCTGTTAAAATCTTTCCCGCCCTTTCAGACATTAGCAGCAACTAACACACAGACAAGACATATTATTTTTTGAAGTGACACTTCTCTAAGCGCTCGAGGGTATAATTTTTACGGATGAATCGCGTGAATAGCATCACGAAGATGTGCACCGTTTTTTTATGCTAATTCGTTTGATGGTTAGGTAGTTTTAATATTTACAAATAACTTTTAGTATTTTAATTTGCCACTCGTAATTTGAGATTTCAATAAATTATTTGTATGAATTTTCGTCACATATCTTCCATGTCTAAGTGTCGGAATTCTACCGCAGATTATACTTTCATATGTATTTAGTGTAATTCTGTTAATTTTATATTACAAAACAGATAAATAATACAAGATTCGTTTTTACGTATTATCAAAGCAACAGTAGAAATATTGAGAAACAAAACGCGATATATTTAAATAGCCATGATGTTTCAATAAATAGACACGTAACCAATGCTTTCCATCCTAGTCCTAGGTCCTCGGCTTTATTGATAGCGTCGACAAGCAGAAAAAGTGATCGCTTTGACGTGGTCGTAACAGAGAATACCTATTAAACCACGCAGCTGATCACCTGATCAGTTGCGTGGTATTTTGCTCTATTGTCATTAACTATCAATTTATTTAAGTTACTGAGTCGGGCAATGTGACCAAAATAGCTGAGAATAGTTATAATATAGAATAGGATAGGGTAGTCTGGTGTCAACAAGAAGCTGCTCCAAAATAGAGTCATTTGACCTCTTCAGTACACGCAGCATTCTTCTAGTCGTCGTCGTCGTCGCTTTAACCGATGGATGTCCACTGCTGGACATAGGTCTCACGTAATGACGTCCACAAGGCCCGATCTTGCGCCGCCTGGCTCCAGCGGCTACCGGCAAACCTCTTTATATCATCGGTCCACATTGTGGGGGGCCTGCCTACACTGCGCCGTCTGGTGCGGGGTGGCCAGGACCTTCGGCCCCCAACGTCCATCGGTCCTTCTGACTATATGGCCCGCCCATTGCCACTTCAGGTTCGCGATTCGTAGAACTATGTCGGTGACTTTGGTTCTACTAGGGATCTCTTCTTCATTATTCTGTAGCACCACAATTCGAATGCATATATTTTTTTTCTGTGTGACCCGTATCATCTATCCGGGATTAGCTAGTTAATAAGTAAAATAGAAAATTTGTGCTTTTCAAATTTATGTCCCAAAAAATACGTCACTTTTAGTAACTGGGTATTTTACAGTAGATGCGTCAGCAATCTAGCCGATACAAAGCATTATCACATGTCCACTGGTTGATGTCAAAGGTCGTATGATGTGAACTCGGGCGATATATTGCCGACGATATTTTTTTTGTGTTCAACATTAACAGGTTCCCAATGTATCACATACATGGATCAATAATATCAATTGTACAATGTATTTCACATATAAGTAAATTCATAGAATACGTATTATATAAGTGCGTGAAGTAAATTTAAAGAATTACAATTCGTATGTTAGGGATATAAAATGAATGAAGCGTCTTAGAAAATATCTGTAATAATAATAATAATAATAATAATAAAAGTAATAAGTATAATAATAATAAAAGAACTTTATTCACATATCATGGTATACATTTTGGTATGTAGCTGCATCAAAATAAAATAAAAGAGAACATGTATGCGAAAAGGCGTAGAACTCAGCTAAGCTGCTTTTCAGTTCCTACCTTGAACAATCATAAAGATTTGTTATACAGAAATTAGGTTCCTTTACGATTAGATTTCACAAGTCAATAGAAGACTTGACATCAAAAAATACTGATAGTTTTAAGAATTTAACATATGTTATTTGTTAATGATTCTCTCTCAAAGAATGTTAGTCTTTTTTTAATTACAAGTAAATTTCTTTTATTGTTAAATTTTTGTGTGTTAAATTTAAGTTTACGATGGGGCTGGCATGTGTTATTAAGAATACAAAACCCTTTAAAAAAAAGAAAAAAAAAAGAATTTAACATATAAGATCAATTTTATCGAATTTTAGATTAAAATTGTAGAATTAAGTGGGAATAATTGGCGAACTTTGGGGCTTCGCTGCGTGGTAATAGGTAGGGCGAATTTAGGATATTGCATTTTGTAGTCAGAAACAAGATAAGAGGTTATTAACTCTTACTTGATCGTCACTTACTACCAGGTGTGACAACAGTCAAGCGTTAACCTGGCAACAATAATAAAGAAATAATAAGCTACGTTACATAAAGAGTTTGGATTGAAATCATTGGCTAAATAGAGAGGCATAACAGAATCCGCAAGTATTGAAAATTCTTTGTAAATATATATATGATCTATTCATACAGTAAAACGGTGCAGTCCTAGGGGTTGTGAAAAATTCTTTAAATCGATGAAAACGTAATATATATAGTTTAACCAAGATGAACTCCGAAACTACTCATCAATTTGATATCTTTTTAATTATCCTGGATTTGTTCAGACTTAATCAATAAAATTATTTAAATGTATACTGAAAAATATATTTTTATAACCAAGAGATCGTTACGTATGTGTCCAGCTATCTGGCGGGTGATCCCCCTTGGGAGTTGAAGGCGAAAGTTCTCGCCACTTCTTACTAGTGCAGAGTACCTATGAGGGCCAGAGGTGAAACACCTGATGCCGACGAGGTCAGGAGGGTTAAGGTTATTGCTAACAGAGCCTTGATCCAAGCATGGAAAGAAAACCTCGGGTCCCCAGTCGCCGGTGGGGCCACAATAGCGGCGCCCTCACTTGGAGCAATGGCTGGGTAGACAACAAGGAGTGGTTTCCTACCGTTTGGTGCAGGTGCTCGCCGGTCGTGGGTGCATTGTAAAATACCTGCACCAAATCGTTGGCTGGGAGCCGTCGTTCACTTGCCACGAGTGTCGTAGTCCGGTGGACACAGCGCATCACACGGTTGCCGAATGTCGAGCTTCGGGACCTCAGCGTTATCTTCTCACGTCGCAGATCAGTGCGGGCCTCTCGCTGGCAAGTATTATAGGTGCAATGCTTGTCAACGAGCGGGCCTGGAATGCGGTTGCCACCATCTGCGACACTATCATTTCGCTAAAAGAAGCACGGTAAACAGAGAGGGCAAATGCGGCTGAAGCACAGTACCCACGACGGAGGGGAATAGGAAACAGGAGTCGGAGTTTTATCCAACTCCTACCCCTGTAGTGTATTTTTAAGCCGGGTTCATTCGGAGGGGCCAGAGTGGAATGTCATAACAAACCTCTGGTCCTTCCATTCCCAAATAACGACGGCTACGCTGGGTTTTAGTGGGTGTTCTGGTACTATCATCGAGTCCCACACTCCCGTCTGTCTCCGGGGTGCGTAAATGCATTTCCTAGCGCCAAAAAAAATGTGTCCTACTCTCAACTAAATAATATAGGCAACAAATTGATGACGCCGTGCTTAAGGGTCACATTTAATTGTACACAGACGGTGTTGCACAGGTCAGCTACTTTATATATATATTTTATAAATTTATGCCTAATTAAATCGGTCCTCTCAAATGTAATCAGTAAATGTATCCGTGAATCCTGCGGTTTAAGGACTGTTAAGTGGGGTCCGCTATCATTATACAGAGGCAGGGCGCGGCGTTGACATACGATTTCACATTACACGGGTTTTACAAGTCACCTGTGCTAATGAAACCACTCAACTGAATGGACCTGTACATTGGGAAATAAGTTTAATGTCGACACTTTTAAAGCAAATTACTAATTGATTTGCCACTTTTGTTACGATCAATCATTGAACTCACACTTTTTATATTACTGGCAGACTACACCCCATGACGATATAGTCTTAGATAGAAGCGTGTTAAGAGGTAATTTACCTATTGGGGTTTTTGTACAGCGTTGTACTAGAAAGCAATTCTTTTATTTTACGCATAGTATTCGCACCGTAACGTCAGCGTGGAAATCATGTCCTACTAATATCGCAAATCAGCAGCTTTAGGTAACCATAGAATACAAATTGTTACTTAAAGGCGCATTTAATCCAGAATAATCAATATTTTCTTGTGTTAAATACTCACATTCAATTCTGCAAAAATGTTACGACAAATAAAATCGTAATTCCATCTGTTGTTTCAAACACTTTGTTTCATTTTTAAACAGTTCTCTTATAATTAACTTTTTTTGATTTTGTAACTATTCTTTCTAAGCGGCGAAATGTGACTGACTATTACTCAACAACTTAACAAATTTGGTTGAAATTTGATATACAGATAGTTTAATTCTTTCAGTTTAGTTCTGCAGTTAAAACAGACGAAGTGGCAGAGAAGAGTTAGTATCTAGCATTTCAAAGTATATGACTAATGAATACTGTCGATAAGGTCATGTTTCAACTTTGATAGTTTATCTTATGTAAGTGTAAACAAGCTGGATGGCAGACTTTATAGTGCATAGTATCCTCAAACCAGTCCTAATTTCAAGCAAGTGTTTTCTATACTATAATAATCATTATCATTTCCGTAGACTTTTTTACTCGAGGTTGTGCCTGCTCTGATACTCTGAATGGACGAATCACTTCTCTCTATCCTCGGCTTGTTTTAGGGCTGTTGGAATCTCGGAAACTTTTTATTTGGTCAGAACAATGGGCAAATTAACAATGCCTTAGTCTTTTGCCTTCGGCTCCTCTTACAACTAAAAATTTCTTCTGGTTATCTAACTGTTTTTGGGCGATATGGTCAAAATAGTGAAGTACTCCTTTGTAGCAGGTGATGGATAGGCTCATTATGATGTTAAGATCTGCGATGACGGATCTTTTTGTTATTTTACCTGTCCAGGGGATTCTCGGATTGACTATCATTCAGAGACGTATAAAAGACTATGAGAGAAGTGAATTTATATAAATTGGTAATCCCATATAAGCAGAGAGACACTGCAGTTTTGAAAAACTTTAGTTATAAATTGATAATTTTCAACAAAACACACAATAACAGCTTAACTGTCACGCCTAAGACTCTTGATTTTTCTTAATTTGAAGACCCGAAGTCATGAAAGTAAAAGACAGATTCACTACTGTATATCTATTAATACTGGATAAGGAAATAATAAAATTGAACTACCGACAAATACAAAGAACAAAGTAATTTATTAGAAAAGTCACGGAGAATTACCGAAAGCCATTTCTTAAAATAAACCCGAAATACTATCAATTCTAACAACGTAGGTTAGACGTAATGAAATTATAGCCCCCAAAGGGATTTTCCCTAAAGGGCTGCAAAGTTACAGGGAAATCGGGTCAGCTTTGTCATTTCTTGTAAAGGTATAAGGCGACTTATGACGGATAGGAATTCGTAACACCCTTGTCAGAAATTATGCACGGGTCCCTTCATATTTTACATATCATAATGAAGCGAGGTAATTGGAAATGAATTAATATTAATAAATCTGGCCACTATTTAATGTGGTTCAACGTGCAATTATTTTAATTTTCTCTTAGAATTTCCCGTTCCTATGGCAATTATGCAATTGTAAATATCCAGTACAACCTTATCAAAATTCATGTAATTGCAAGTGAAATAATATCAATAAATCTGACCAGAACTCACTGTGGTTCAACGGGGAATTATTTTATTTTCGGCTTGGAGTTTCCCGTTCCCATAACAATTTTGATATTGAAGGAACTAGTACAATCTTATCAGAATTCATGCAATTGCGAGTGAATTAACATTAATAAATCCGGCCAGAACTTACTGTGCTTGAACGGGGAATTATTTTACTTCTAACTTAGAATTTCCCGTTCCCATAGAAATTTTGGCATTTAAAAAACCAGTATAATCTAATCAGAATGTATGCACGAGTCCCTTTAAGTTTTATATAACATAATAAGATAATTGAAAATTAATTAAAATTAAAGCAATGTGGTTCAATGTATAATTTTAAAATTTTGGCTTGAAATTTCCTGTTTCTTTTAATATTATGTGATTAAAAAGGCCAATCAATATTATCAATCTTAGCAGAAAAAACGCACGGATATTTTATGTATTATAATGGACAAAGGTACATGATATTGAATTAAAATTAGAAAATTTGACTACAATCCACAGTAAGCGTGTAATTTTTTTATTGTCAATGTGTAATTATTCTACATTAGGCTTTAAATTACCTGTTCCCATGGAAATTTCGACCCAAAAAGTAAGAATTCTTTTAATACAAGTCTTTGCTACAAAATAAAAATTCTTCTCAATAACTGACAATTATTTAACACATGCCAAATTTTATATTTAATTTCATTGACATGTTGTTTTATTCTTCAAAATATGGATAAATTTACGTGCCCCAATTACAAGCCGAAAATAGAGAAACTTAATTTAAACTTTGGCCGAACTTTTTGCATCATTTCCGTGTCAGGGAAATGTTTGAAATTCTTGGGTGATTGACTAATTACAGAATTTATTATTGCAACTTTTAATTAAAATCTATTTTATTGCAAAAGTTTGTTTATATTACTTCCGCTATGTAATTAATCTTTATTGAATTAAAAAAAAATGTTGTTGATTGTTTTATCTCGACGTTTTGATTACCAGAGTCTTCAGTTATGAATAAATAATAATCTATTTATAATGTATATTTTTCTATAAACTTATGTGCAAAGTATTTTGTATTGTATACCTAGTCTACATATTGTTTGTTTATTAATTAACTAGCTGCAGATTCTTTTTAATTAGAAGATAATGTCTGCACTAATCAAAATAGTTTAACGTGTTTCATTATGAAGATATTATAAATAAAATGACAAACTAAAATATTTCTTTCAATATCACTAAATCTAGGGTAGGGGGTTGGGGGTGATAGCATCGAACGAGTTCTGTCATCGGAGTCAACGTGTTTGTATTTATTTTTTTGCGCTTTAATTTTGCGATGATTACAAAGAATTTCTATTAAATTATCTGGTGAAAAGAATTATAATATAGATTTATGCCATCGATGACATTTATAGAAAACGGGTAACCTACCATAGCAATCACAAAGGCATAGGCAACGTTTTTAATTTTAGCTATTACCGGCATTTCCAACAGTTATTATCATCAATTTACACAATATCTTAACAAATTATATACTTTTGCCTTCCTTAAGAATCACTTTATCTGCTAGTGAAATTATTGAGTGATAGCGAAAAGACAGACGCGGCGGAAGACTTAGTTTTAAAAAATGTAGTGATATTATTTTTACGTCTAGCATGCTAAAGCGTACTGCATAAAAACTAAGCCTTAAACGTAATACCATATACTTATCTAGGCATCAAGTGAGCCGCTCCATTAACGTAACATGCCACAACCCGCTGCAAGTCACAAAACTAATGATCATGGTTGGTTTTTCTTGAAATACTCGTAGGTGCTCGTTCCCGCTCATTAAGTTGGGAGTTAGTGGAATGAATTTGCGGTTTATTTCGCGGAGGACATATTTTACTCTATCATTAATCACACCGATCTAAACTAGTTTTTGTTTTATCAAATTTTAACCATTATTTCTGCCATGTGTTAAACTATCATAGAACGGTAACAAATTACAGAAATACTTTTTAAAATGCTTTGAAAACAATTGCGTGCTACAAACACTATATTTTTTGAAGTGAAACTTCTTGAGGCGCATCGGGCTAAAAATTTTACGGATGAAACGCGTGAATAACGTCACGATGAGGTTAGTTTTAATATTTACAAATAATACGTGGCATATTAATTTGCTACTCGTCATTGAATAATTTAATATACAATTTTTCATGATATATAAAATAAAAATGTTTCAGAAATTCTCTTTTCTAAATTTTAAATTCAAAAACAAAATTTAATTAATAATTTCTAATATTGACAAAAACACGTGGCATTTTTATTTTCAATTCATCATTTGAGGTTAAATTATTTGTATTAATTTTCGACACTTAATATTTTAATGACAATTAAATTAATTTACATATCTTCCTTATAACCCGGGAGGGGTTAAGTCTCGTAAATCTGAGGTTTTAGAGTTATATGAATATAAACAAGAATTAAAAATTTGTTTGCCATAGAAGTTTCACTTCTGACATGTGTACTTTGTAGGCACGCACATTTAATTTTTTTAATATTGCTGACTGCTTAACGCTTCCTGGTAAGAGGCAATTTACCTCTGATAATTCCTACACAGCATCATACTGAAACGAAAATCTCTTACTTAGCGGTACTTTTTTGTTGATCGGGTGGTAACTAGTCTCAGCCGATCCCCCACCCGTAGAGACTCAAGGAAATTAGAAAATGCGGTTTCCTAAATTTGCCCTTGCGGAAATTGAACTTAGAATCTCTGATAGCAAAGCGAATACTGACACAATTTCCACATTTTTAAACACAATGTATAGGTTTTATAACATTTTGAACGGTCACTTAAGCTATAATATCTATGTTGTAACGTTATATAAATCTAATGGCTAATTTCCGCATAGGCATAAAGGCTGAAGTACAGTTTATGTTACAGAAGGCTTGTACGCCAGACGAAATCTCTTTGAAACCAATTTATCAATGTAACATGCCAGGACCAATGCAAGTCACTGAGTTAATGATCGTTGTTGGTTTTTCTTCAAATACACTGGTGTTACGAGTAACAACTTTGCAAGATATGTATTGTTTATACAAGATTATTTGTTGAGTTTACGTAGAACAAGTTCCGGTTTTATTTGCCTTATTTTTAAAAATAGGAAAGAATATTTTTTCCTCGCAGGCTCTGTGGTGCGAGTATTCGCTTTGATAGCTGACTTCCCGGGTTCAATTCTCGGTAGGGCGAATTTATGAAATTGTATATTCTAATTTGTCTAACAGCAAAGACGTACCGGCAACCAAAGAGATTTGTGTTTCGGTACGATGTTGTGTATAAAACCATACATCGCTTCTTACCAGATTAGCGCCCTTCCATCTTGGACTGTATCATCGTTTTCCATCAGGTGAGATTATAGGTATGCGCTAAACTGTCTGCAATAAATAAAAGAAACGTCTGAGCTATGTAAAAAGAATTTTCAATTATGAGCTATTAATAAACATTAGTTTATTCAAGACAAATTTTGAGACTTTATTAGAGGGAGTATTGAATGACACGTGGCATATACGAAAAAATGATCATATTATAAACTAAATCTCTAAAATCATAAATAAAATCAGCTCAATAAATCATTTAAACACCCAGAAGGAGCTAATAGTTTTACAGTAGAGATCATTAGTTAGCCTCTGATTCTACATACAAATGTGACTGTATTTCTCATACAAATACTTTAACAATCACCAAGTTTCTCACCTCCGTTTGGTAGTGGTTATGTTTACACAGGCTGTATAAAACTTACGAGGGCCGTGAAAAAACTATTTGCCAGATGAACTACAAATTTATTCAATTACATCTTCAGTTATGGATATTACTAATGGTGCTGGGAAGCGGGTGCATCAATCATATCCTCATCCACTTTGTGTCAACATCGAATTTTGATACTGACATGATTGATTACCAGTTTGCGTGGAGAATTACGTTTATAAGCTCACTTAAAGGTTAAACTACTATTAACTGCATCTTTAAAGTTTCTAACGTCCTTTTCACAAATACTACATCGATTCTCTTTATATAACTACCCTTGAAATTATATATTGCATCTAATATTTCTTGCCAAAATGACAGACAGAAGTCAAATAAAGCATTCGGATTGAGAAAGGATAGGGATAAAAATTTTCAAATGAAATTACGCTTTAAATGTTTAGGAGAAATATTCCAGCGAATATTTAAGCTAAAATTCTCATTGGGAAGTGACAGAATTCAGAGGATCTTAGGACATTTGAGTCTAAATAAGCTGGAATATCTATAGACACTACCTTCCACACTCCAGAACTTGGTACCCTAATGACGCAAAGCGAATTTGATACAAATATATCTACAACCAGAAGTCGATTGCTTTAAGGTTTTCTGTACGCCTAATTAAAGTGGAAGTCCTTTTTTAAAAGTCATGAGAAAATTGATATAGTCCTAAAAATATAATAAAAACCACACTATTATATATGCGATAGTCAAAAACTAACACTTCCTTGCAAATATGTTGTCTTTTAAAATTAAAATTACAGTAACAAGTCTATTTGATGAGACAACGTATTTTCATAGAAACACAAAGCACAGATCACATTTGTTTTTGTTTCAGTTTACGAATTTGTGGAATCCGTAACACATTAATATAATTAAAGACCATTAATATATAAATCAACGTTTGTAAGTCGTAGACTTTGCACTGGTAGTGTAAAAATAAAAAGGTACAAAGTGTTCTCCAGTCAGCATTCCCGGCGGCTAAGGCGACGACAGAAAACGAAGAAATAGCGCTCCATCTACGAGCTGAAATGCTTAACAGAGATTCAGGAGTGGTACATTGTTTGTATTTTTTCTGAATAAAATGTTTTGAGATTCATTGAATTTTATATTCATTGCAGTTCAACAAACTTTGCAAATTGTCCTTTGTATTTTTTATGTATACCTATAGATAAATATAAGTTAAATTACAATTTCCTTTTATGCAAATTGATTCAACTTGAAACCCATATTACTAGACACAAAGCTTAAACTCACAACCTATTCCATTCTACATTGTCAGTTACATATATCCCAGTGTATTCGGGATATGAAGAATTCCTCGAGATATTTCTCTTCACCGAAAGATACGGAAATATAATCAATTTTTTTTTAACAAAGTAAACGCAATAATACCACCCTGGATTAAACTTTAAAGATTTGATCAATAATCTAGATAGATAGATAGATAGAATACTCTTTATTGTCACTAACCTGAAACAAGTAACAAACATACTTAATGAATAGTGAAAATTAGGCTACCTTATCGCTTAATACCGATTTCTACCAGGCAAAATGGATTGGATGGATGAATGTATTATTAGGGCTCTTTCACAATACAAGCGATGAAACAATTTTTGCGTTATTTGCAAATTTTATTGTAGATTTTATCAAACGAAAGTCTCAACATTTAAGTATAGCTTTTTCGTTTCATCGAACTTTCAAAGAATGATGTTGAAAAAGAAATTTAACTTCAGTAGTATAAATTTAAACCACATATACACGATTTAACATTTTTGAAGTGAAACTTCTTTAGGCGCATGAGGATAAAACTTTTAAAGACGAAACGTGTTATTAGAGTCACGAAGATGTGAAGCATTTTTATACTAATTCGTTTGAAAGTTAGGTAGTTTTAATATTTACAAATAACATGTGGCGTTTCAAATTTTCACAAAATATAAAACAAAAATATTTCATAAATTATCTTAAAAATATTTCCTATACTATCTTTTCTAAATTTTAAAGACAAAAATAAAATTTAATTAATAATATTTAATATTTATTAAAAACACGTTTATTTACAATTCAGCATTTTTATTTGCAATTCGTTATTTGAGATTTCAATAACATTCACACTAATACATATTCACACTAATATGGAATTTGTAATCATTTTCGACACTTTTAATGATTTAGTGACAATTCAATTCGTAAAAATCGTAACATATCTTCCTTATTCCCTCCCTGTTAGTCTCGGAAATCTAAAGTTTTAGATTTGTATAAATAGAAACAAGGCTTAATAATTAGTTTGCCAAAGAAGTTTTCACTTCTGACATGCGTACTTCGTACGCAGGCACTATTCATTTATTTTTGTAAACCTCATCCCTTAGATTTGTGATAGCAATTCCAAATTCACGTTATTAAAGGCTTACGAGAATTCGTTTGACAGTGAGAACGTCCAATATTGTTCAGTAAATATAAGAGAACGGCCAATTACGTGTAAGGCAGACGCCGCAGATCGTAGCAGTCGCGCCTGTCCGGAAAAATGAACCTCTCATGAAATTTAATGTGAAAATAACTTGAAACCACGCCAAAACCACGCCTGAATTATTTATGTAGCACTATTTTAATGGCGTACTCCTTCGTTTATTACAGTAAAAGTGTTTCTTAATTTTGTATGCTAACTCAGTATTCCAAGCGACTGTCGTACACGACCATTAAAATGAAGTATGAGGCATGACTCAGGATGTTTTGCGGAGAAAAAATGGGAATGCGAAAATGTAAGAGCCTCGTTGGCGTGCTCATTTTTTTGTGCCAAACTTTCGCCTAAAAAGTTCAAGTGCTTAGCATCAGACTGATTGGATCCGATTTTCGGAGCAATGAGGCGGATTCAGAAGTTCGATTAGGTGAAGGATTTATGATAAAAAAGCTTAATTGAAATCTGATGCGATTTATTTTCCTACCTTAATAGCTGTAAACCGAATGTTTGTGTCAAAACCATTACAATATTTTCTTAAATTTTCGCGATAAATAAAATATTTACGGAATGTTTGTGTTGGTGAAAATATCTTTGTTATTTAAAACCACTTTAATATTTATGAAGTGTAAACTTCTTTGGGCACTCTGTCCATTTTTTTATACTGTCATGAATTACTATAATAATAGTAATAAAATATATTTTTATTTAATGTATTGTAATTATGAATATCAATTTAATTTAAATAGCTAATATTTATTTGACATTCTTAGTTTTCATTAATATATTGAATTGCATGTTGTCTTTGCATGTACATTTTTATTTTGTAAGTGAAATCTTAATGTAATTATTCCTATACCCATAGAAATTACCAACCCAAATATCAACCCGAATTAAAACAATTTTATTTTTATTTTATTTATTTATACAATTACCTACCTATAATTATATAACTACACAAACACAGGGAAACATAGCACATATTTGCATTTAATACACAATTTAAAAAAATACATATCGTCATAAAAAAATAATATTTGCTAGTAAGCCTTGAAACACGAACTTTTCTAAAATCGATTGCGTCTCTGGTTAAACATTTTTCTGACGTCAGAAATGACGTAATCAATACTAAACTTAATTTTACTGTAAACTAAAAATAAATTAAAAATACAAAGTTTTAGTGGACTTACAGCAACAACACTTTACTATTGTTCGAAACACTTCTGTTGCAATTGGTTTATTTTCGCCCTAAAAATAGGGGACCTAAAGCAATCGACGCAGTATGTTAAAATGGTAAAAATTTTATTTTATAATACCAGTTAAAAATACGTATTATCAAAATTATGATGTCATTCTGTAAACATTTGGGTTTAAATAGACAGGTAGGTAGTGTGTCGTACCTACTATATAGATAGCACCAGACTGAGATATAATTAAATTATATTAGAACTTTTTATTTCACAATTATATTTACGACTAACTTTTGCCCCAGCTATTTATGTTAGTTCATACCATTTTGTAAATTTAAAATCAACCGTGTACTTAATACAATCCCTATCAAGATCGGATTTCTTGTACAATGACAAACACATAAACTGATCTGCTTTAACATTCTGCAAAGGTTAGTCGGCAAGACTGAGATGTATATAAAACTAAGCAAAATCAATAAGACTCACTTGAATTTGTAATATAAATGTTATGTAAGTGTAATGTAAGTGTAATGTAAATGTAATATAAATGTAATGAAATGGTAATGTAAATGTAAATGCAATGTAAATGTAATGTAAATGTAATGTAAATGTAATGTAAATGTAATGTAAATGTAATGTAAATGTAAATGTAAATTAAATTAAAATATATTGCTTATTATACGCTAACTGAGAAATTGACTGCCTCATTGGTCCAGTGGTTAGCATGTTCGACTACAGACATGAGGTCCTGGGTTCGAGTCTCGGGTCGGGCCAATTCGAAATCGATATTGAGTTTTCTATTAAGATTTTCTGAATATTTGCCCGAAGTTGGGAAAAATTTGGCGGTGTGATCCACCCCCGTGCCTCAGAGAGCACGTTAAGTCGTCGGTCCTGCGACTGATCTCTCTCCGGTCGTGTCGAATTGCCGTCACGTGGGATTATGAGAGTGAAGGAATAGAGAGTATAATTGTGTACTATGCCTACCAATCCAGTGGAGCAGCGTGGTGGGTCTATGCTCTAAAACCCTCTCTCAAATGATTGAGGAGGCCTGTGCCCAGCAGTGGGACGTTAATGGGCTGCTACTTACCTTTTTTTAACTGTAAAATTTGACAAACTTGCTACTGTGACTTTACTAACATTTATGTAAGTTATGTATGAAGTAGATAAGTTTAGTTGTCATCGATAAATAATTGTAATAATATCAATGTACCTATCTAGCAATAAACAAGTAAATATTAAATGAGACTGAGACGTCACACTCTGCTATGTAACGCTCGTTCAAATAAAGTATAACCGACTTCACTTGAGAGTTACAATTCAACTAGGTTAGTTACAAAATTATTAAATGTTGGCTTGCAGATCTACAAAAGTGACACCAAATAAATAATATCTTTCAATAATAACATGATATGCAGTGATGTAGTGTTGAGATAATTTTAGACTAGCACTCAGTGTGGGTTGAAGCAAAATCTTGGACATTGCGTAGGCAAGTTCATGATCGATATGTGTAAATCAATCGCCTACGCTGGGGATGCGCGTGGTACATTATAAATACACACAATAAATATATCGTTTCAACGTCCTGAACAATAAAATAACTTTACATGCTTCTACCATTGCGTATTTAAAGTATAAGTTTATTTTCAAGTAAATTCAAGAACGTCAGTGTGTAGATTATTTATTACATCTCTCTTTTCACTAATTACCTAAACTCACTCAACTTTGTCTCCATCCTTAAGGTTGTCTGTAAGAAAACACTTCAAAGCGATAAGTCCGCCTATTGTGTGACACTATCTGATCAAGACTAAGCTTCCTGAATTAATATATTACATTGGACTGCCGCATTGGTTTAGGGGTTAGCATGCTGGACTACAGACATGAGTTCCTGAGTTCGAGTCTCCGATCGGACTAATTCAAAATCGATATTGAGTTTTCTATTAAGATTTTTTCAATATTATTGCGAAGTTGGGAAGATGGCGGTGTACCTCATCCACGTGCATCGGAGAGCACGTTAAGCCGTCGGTCCTGCGCCTGATTTCGTCCGTCGTGTAGGATTTCCGTCACATCGGACTATGAGAGTGAAGGAATACAGCGTGCACATGTGCTATGCCTGCCAATCTGCAGTGGATCAGCGTGGTGGGTCTATGCTCTTACAACTCTCTCTCATATGAGTGAGGGGGCCTGTGCCCAGCCGTGGGACGTTAATGGGCTGCTGCTTACTTACTTTACTCTATACGAATTTTACTAATATTATGTACAAATTGATTAAGTTTTAGCTGTTAAAATAAAAATAAATTTATGTATTTTGATTAAACTTTTTTAGCGATCACGTATCAAGGATGTTTTCAGAACGTGATTTAATGGGATTCTATTTTTACATGTCTCGGATTATTAATAATGTCTTCAGGTATTCTTACATCTAAAATCAAATTAATGGTTTGTTTTTACTTACGACTAACTTAACGCATTTAATGTTAAGTTTATGTTGTTCTTCACTTAGGAAACTTCTGATGTTATTAAATTTAAGGGAGCTGTTTTCTTTTCATATTAAGGGAATTGATTTATATATAATATAGTATATAATTAAGGCATAAAGACTGGCATAATTTAGCGTAAAAAATATATTTTTTATTCTATTAAACCGAAACCTCTATCTGTTCTGATAATGTATTGTATAAATTAAAAATAACAGCTGACCGATATTGTTAAGTTAGTTATTAAAAGCAGAATCAAGTTTGGATTTTGTTTATATTAATCCAAAAGAAAAAATGCACAGGAGTCACGGATGTATACTTGAGTGTAATGAGAGACAACACGCATTGCTCATTTCGCAAAGACAACAGTTCTACTCAAAATAAACATGCGCCTAATAAATTCGGTTCGTGGAAATATCGCCAAGTCAATGGCAAACAGTGGGACGAAAATGTTATGTAAACATCAGGAATATCTGCTCTCTGGCCTGGGGTCCTCCTACTGAATAAATAACGCCACATTGAAAGCAAACTCAAACAAAAGTAAATTTATTCACCAAATACGACGATTAATACACGATCTCAGAACAGATTTATATATCTCCCGGCTACACGTTCTGCACTGTTGGGAGCCATTGTTTGATAAATATTTTCGTTTTGTTATTCGAGATTGTCGCGAGTTATTTTTTGAAGTGGATACGCGTTATAAATAAAAAAAGGTTTTGTATCTCACTGGTCTAGTGGTTAGCATGTTCGACTACAGACATGACATGAAGTCCTGGGTTCGAGTCCCGGGTCGGGCCACTTCAAAAATCGATATTGAGTTTTCTAGTAAAATTTTCTCAATATTTGGCCGAAGTTGGGAAAAATTTGGCGGGGTGTTTTACACCCGTGCCTCGGAGTGCATGTTAAGCCGTCGGTCCTGCGCCCGATCTCTCTCCGGTCGAGTCGGTTTCCCGTCACATCGGACTATGAGAGTGTACTTGTGTACTATGCCTGCCGATCCGCAGTGGAGCAGCGTGGTGGGTCTATTCTCTAAAACCCTCTCTCACCCTCACTCATGTGAGGAGGCCTTTGGCCAGCAATGGGACTTCATTAATGGGCTGCTACTTACCTTACCATGTATCTCAGTTTCTTTGGTTTATGGTACGAGTACTTGATTTTCTAGCCGAAATCCTGAGATCGATTTCTGGCAAAACAAATTTTGAATATTGCATTTTTTTAAATTGGTCTGGATCTATCGAAAAAGATGTGTCGTTTAGTAAAAAAAAATTGGTTTATAAACGATAAATTAACCTGCTAATAAAGCATTGTAAGAAACAATACAGGCTTCGATATAAATTATGGAATCTCCGTTTTTTTAAGGCTAATTAATACATCTGTAACTTTTTCGCGAGTAGGTTTGGTAGATTTACCTGAAAAATCTTTCGAGCGATTACCAATTGTCTATATTCGATCATAACTAATAAGTAAAGTTGTTACTGTAGACTTACATACCTCAGAGGGACACGTTGAGGTCTGTTTGGAGCCATTGTTTAATAAATATATTCGTTTTGTTATTCCAGTTTGTGACGAGTTGTTTTTTGATGTACAGTGGAAACGTGTTGCAAATAAAAGGGATTTTTTACTTAAATAAACCTTGAGATACACTTCAAATGTCCATAAATTTAATAATTGATATTTCGTTTATAATATCTAACAGAAACGGGCGAGTCATTTACCACAGTTAATTTTGGAAAAACTTTGTCTGGAAAAATTCTATAAGAAGTAATATAACGGCTCTTGAACTTATCAAATGAACTTCATTATTGCCTTGTAATTTATATCAGATTTAGTTACAGCGTTGACTTAACTATTTATTTATTACATGCTGAACACGGTAGCGAGCTAACACATACATACACACAGCATCAGCACAGCACAGGTTTAACACAGCATCGTACCGGAAAGCATTTCTTTCTTGACGACAGGTCTTGACTGGTAGGGTGATAACTAGCCACTGCCGAAGCCACCCACCACTCGTGACCTATACAAATTGCGCAGTATAACTTCCAAAATTTTTCCTGTTAGCAATTGAACCCAAGGTCTCTGTTAGCGAAGCAAGTAATCGCACCATTACGCCAGCGAGGCTATCAAAATAACCCTGAAGCCTTTCTTTGGTCGATAAGGAAGAAATCGTTATACAAATGTTATCACCATTTTCTTTGAAAATAATAAATAGTCTTAACGTCAATTAAAACCGTTAGTCGATACTGGTTCTGTGAACCTTTCGAGGAAAATTAATAATTTAATAAACTGCCGTGTAATCCGTTCCTATGGCTTCGTGGAAACCCTTTATTTTCGACGTTAGTTATTATTTATACAATGATATCTTGATTTCGGTCAATTATTACGTCCAGTAAACTATGTATTTAGTATATTTGTATATAATACCACGTACACATTAATCGGAAAATGTAATCTTATAACTGAAGAGGTTTCGGTAAAAGGTATAAGCTGTATGTTCGTTATATTATTTTGGACCAATAATGTGTACAAATCTTGTTGAAGTGAAACCTCTTTACGCGCATAAGTGTAAAATTTGTCACGAAGATGTGCAGCGTTTTTTAAGCTAATTCGTTTGCAGGTTTTAATATTTACAAATAATATATGGCATTTTAATTTGGCACCCTTCATTTAATAATTTATCATACTATTATTCATAAAATATAAATATTTCATAAATTCTCTTTTTTAAATTTGAAATTGAAAAACAATATTTAATTAATAATTTCTAATATTGACAAAAAAGCACGTGGCATTTTTATTTACCATTAGTCATTTCAGATTTCAATAAATTAATTATATTACTTTTCAACGCTTTCATTGACAATTAAATTCCTAACATATTCCTTTTTGCCTCCCTCTAAGTCTAGGAAATCTGAAGTTTTAGATTTTTATGAATATAAACAAGACTAAAAATTAGTTTCCCATAGAAGTTTTACTTCTGACGTGTGTACTTTCTACGCACGCACTTTTAACTTTTTCTTTTATTACTTTTACTTGCATATGATAAATGTAACAAATTTTAAACAAGTCTTTCTTCTTGTTTATTACAACAGGACCATGGACCATGCTTTTCTAAGCAAAAATTTCGATTGTAGCATAACTTTTTTTATCTATTTTATTGGACACAAAAAATAAAAACACAAATTATTAATTGGCATAAACAAAACTTCGTAATTAAGTGAGTAACTTATAGCTTGAAGCGATCTCTTCTAGTCAGTATCAGACAGTATTTGGTTTTTTCTTTCATTTCTGACAGTTAAGTCTTTGACTGTAATCTCTCTAATTGATGAAACAGTCTAAGATGGAAGCACGGTAAAGTGGTAAGAGGTATTTTCCTTTTATTAACTATATTGTTTGTTTGACAGCCTCGCTAGCGCAGTGGTGCGAGTATTCGCTTTGCTAGCAGAGGTCCTGGGTTCGATTATCGGTGGGGCAAATTTAGGAAATTGTATTTTCAAATTTGTTTGAGTCTGGACTGGTGGGACGCTTCGGCCGCGGCTATTTACCACCACAAAGACGTACCGCCAAACAAAGAGATTTGTGTTCGGGTACAATGAGTAGAAACCATAAGGGGTATATCGCCTCTTACCAGATTAACGCGGTTCCATCTTAGACTGTATCATCATTTACCATCAGCTGAGATCACTGTCAAGCGCTAAACTGTCAGCAATAAAAAAAATTGCACCATAACATAATTTTTTTGTCCGGGTACGTCCTTATCAATGTGACAATTCTGTTTTAAAAATCGTTTCGAAATATGGGGAAAGTCTTTTATAAAATTAAAATTAGTTATTGATATTTCAGTGTAGAAATAACAAAAAGATGAGTACAGTAACGAAAAAATTGCGAATTTTCGTTTTATTCCCATATACTCACAATGTGGAAAAATAAATTTCAAATTGGCGAAGTATCAGTTCCATTTATACTTTCAATGCACCTTTTGTTTTGATTTTCAGCTTCAAAGGGGAGTATCGACGATCGTATGCATCGCATGTATTGACAGTGTGTCATACAAAGGGAACATATTTTCAGTTTCCCACAGTACGCTAAAAGATTGCCTATACAGGAATTTTTTTGTGAAATACAAAAATTTCTAAATTAGCTGTATGTATAGAACAGTAGAGTCATGATGGCTTAAAAGTAACCCATGTCTTTTTTTCTTCAGAGAGCTGAAGCGTACCTCTTTATAAAATTACGTGCCCTGTTTTTTATTTATAAGTTTATTGTGGCTTTCGGTGAAGAAAACATAGTGAGACAATATCCTGGGAGCAATTCTGGGGGTTTCGTCCATCCTTATTGGATCTACACTTATCCAATGAGGATGGACAACACCCCCAGGATTGCTAAAAACGTATCAGTGGGGCCCTAATAGCCTGGTGCTTCCTTAACAGAACATTAAAGACTTAACTTTTTAACCGACTTCAAAAAAAGGACGAGGTAATCAATTCGTAGACTGCCTCATTGGTCTAGTGGTTAGCATGTTCGGCCACAGACATAAGGTCCTGGGTTCGAATCCCGGGTCGGGCCAATTCAAAAACCAGTATTTAGTTTTCTGTTACGATTTTCTCAATATTTGCCTGAAGTTGGGAAGTTGGCGGTGTGATCCACTCCCGTGCCTCGGAGAGCACGTTAAGCCGTCGGTCCTGCGCTTGATCTCTCTTCGATTGTGTCGGATTTTCCGTCACATCGGTCTATGAGAGTGAAGGAATAGAGAGTGCACTTGTGTACTATGCCTGCCAACTCGCAATGGAGCAGCGTGGTGGGTCTATGCTCTAATAACCCTCTCTCGTATGAGTGAGGAGGCCTGTGCCCAGCAGTGGGACGTTAATGGGCTGCTACTTACTTACTTTTATACATACCTGGGACACAGAGACCAGCTAGGTAGATCCAATTTCGAGAAAGAGGTCAACCGCCGAATCCAACTCGGTTGGGCAGCGTTCGGGAAATTCCGGAAGACGTTTTCGTCCAATATCCCTCAGTGCCTGAAGACTAAAGTCTTCGAACAGTGCGTGTTGCCAGTGCTTACCTACGGATCGGAAACGTGGTCGCTGACTATGGGCCTCATTCGGAAGCTCAGAGTCACTCAGCGTGCGATGGAGAGGGCTATGCTCGGAGTTTCTCTACGCGATCAAATCAGAAATGAAGAGATCCGTAG